>VDFB02070451.1:0-26396 GCA_007258455.2 Sequoia sempervirens
GAAGATGTTTAGAGATTTGGCACGAAGGTATGAGGTTGGTAAAGGGTAATTTCAATAAACCCTCACTTTTTGTTTTGAAAAAGGCCTATGATTAATGGTTTGATGGATCAGCGTATATTTGAGCCCAAATACTTCTGAAAATGGTTGAATCATGAGTTTTGAAACATGAATTGAGACTATTTAATGCTATTTAGTTTTTTGGAGTTGATTCAAAGGTACATGCTATGCAAAATAGACCTAATTTGGTGCATGTTTAGGCATACAATCTATTGATTCATGTGTATTTTCCAAAACAAGTGGATTTACTTTTGAGATATGTTTAACTAGGAAAAAGTGGGTCCTTGGATTAGTGAATAGCTTTTGGAGTTTCAAAATGGGTTGTTTGTAATAACTGGTTTTGTTGTCTTACTATGCTACAAGGGTTTTGGAACTAAGGTTGCATGAATGTGTAATTTTGTAAATACATAGATAAAGGTGAATGGTTTGTGTTGAACCTGCTTAAATAATGATGTTAGAAATGTTCCAAGCCTTGGGAAGAGTTTAGCGGGTAGAATTTGTTGATCTAATGTGTTTGAGCCATATGAACACTATGTGAATGAAAGATGTTTTAACTACAAGTTAATAATAAGTCTGATGGACTAGTGGTTGTGAATGTGTATTTGGTTTACGACAATCAATAAAATGATCAATATAGTGTATTGAAGGCATGAAAACAAGTTTGGAAAATTGGATGTCTTTATTGCCTTATTTAAGCAAGTGGAAACTTGGTGAATGGTAAATGGATTGGTTGATTTAGTGTTTCTAATAGTGATTTTGTTGTGGTTTATTCATTTGATGCTGGTTTAGATATATTTGAATTTGATAAAGGTGTGGTATTCTAATTTGGTGAAAATGAGGATTTTGTTGAGTTGATAAGTGAAATATATGATATGTATAGTCGATTTTGGTGATTTTTTCAATTTTATCTTCTACATTAGATGTTAGGTAAAAATTACCCTGATGAATTATGGTGTCTGATAGATTCCCTTGCATCAATTGGTATTAAGAGCTAGCTGATTTTGATGATTGGTTGAGTTGTTGTTGTTCATTTCTTGGTTGGTTGCAGGTGCTTGATCTATCTAAGCTGTAGAGAGGAAGAGTTTTGAGAAGTTGTGTGTTGGCAGACAAGCTGAGGTCTATGGTCACCATCATCCAATGGAGATTAAGTTGTGTAGAAGGTACAAGGAAAATAGAGTGAGGCTTCTTCCAGGGTCTTTTGTTGGGTAAGATGGATGGTTGGATGAGTTGTGTGGTGAAGCAATAAAGAGAGATGGATACATGATTGTGAAGCACTTGAGTTTGCAGCCATGTTGAAGAGTAATCCACTAATGGGAGTAGATGAAAAGATGGAGACAGGTTGGTCAGAGAAGGTCAAGGATGAATTGTGAAAGAAAGATGAAAGATTATTCAAGATAAGCAATGTGGTGGGACATTCCTATTTCCTTTTGAAAGAGAAGATTAAGAACCCGATGATAGGAAAAAGAGAAAGCACAAGACAAGTGAAGACAAGAATAGTTAGAGATGAAGATAGGGTTGAAGGAAAAGACAAATACAAGACAAAGATTGAAGAGAAAAGAAGAAGAAAAAGTCAAAGGTAGATTTGAATTTGTTTTGCAGGTACAAGCAAGGTTGAAGCAATATGTTTCCAAGGGACTTGGAATTTTTTTTTTTGGTTTGTTGTATGGTGCAGGAGCACCTTGCTCTTTAAATGAATTCAATAGGAAAATTTTCAAATTTTGAATTTTGCAATGTAAAAGAATTGTCAAAAGGTTATTTAATGGTCCATTCCTTTGTAAATGAGTCATCAATAGGTCTCTAGGTGGGAAAAAGATAGAGAAAGAAAAAATTGCAAAAATGGTAAAAGTTGCAAAACTTGCAAAAAAGCAAAAAAAACAAGAATGTGAAGAGACACCTCGGTAGAGAAGGTAGTTCAACAGTTGGGAACTGAAAAGGAAGTTGCCTTAATGGTGGTAAAAGTTATATAAAACATTGTATTGGGCAAGGAAAAGCATAACTTTGTATTCTTGAATCAAATTTTGATAATAAAGCTCCATGTTTTCCAATTTTATGTGTTTTATTCTCTTTACCAATCTTGTACAGAATGTACAGGGGTACTTAGGTTGTTATCTTTCTTAGATTTAGTAAAGTAATGTGTGAACCATCAATATAAGTTGATTTTGTGAGGCTTTAGTGGTGTTAGGGGTCAGTTTTAATTCCATTTTATAAAACTGATTTGATAACCTAGTCAAGGGTTTTGAGGGTCTTGTGAGTATAGAATTCACCATCCCACCATTGTAGGATTAGAAGATTGGTGGGATAGATAGTTTCGATGGTTTTCAATATGTTGTAAGCATTTTGTGTGTGTGTGGGAACAAGGAATACAAATAAATGAAGTTATGCTACTATCTTGATAGAAAAATAGGGTTTTCCAATAAAAATGAATGGCTTCATGCTGAAATTTGTTGTAGAAGCTTACAAAACGGTTTTGAGATGGTTTCAATAGTTTGGATAGACCAAATAGAAGATGTTTGGAGCTTTGGCACAAAGGTATGAGGTTGGTAAAGGGAATTTTCAATAAACCCTCACTTTTTGTGTAGAAAGAGGCCTATGATTAAGGGTTTGATGGATCAGTGTATATTTGAGCCTCACTACCTCTGCAAATGGTTGAATCCTAAGTTTTGAAACATGAATTGAGACTATTTAATGTTATTTAGTGTTTTGGAATTGATTCAAATGTACATGCTATGTAAAATAGACCTAATTTGGTGCATGTTCAGGTATATAGTCTATTGATTTAGATGTATTTTCCAAAACAGGTGGATTTACTTTTGAGATATGTTAAACTAGGGAAAAATGGGCTCTTGGATCATTGAATAGCTTTTGGAGTTTCAAAATGGGTTTTTTGTAATACCCAGTTTTGTTTTCTTGCTATACTATAAGGGTTTTGGAACTAGGGTTGCAAGAATGTGTAATTTTGTAAATACAAAGATAAAGATGATTGATTTGTGTTGAAACTACTTAAGTAATGATGTTAGAAATGTTCCAAGGCTTGGGAAGAGTTTAGAGGGCATAATTTTTTGATCTAATGTGTTTGAGCCATATGAACACTATGTGAATAAAAGATGTTTTGACTACAAGTTCCATGTGGACAGAATGGGTTTATGGACTCTTATTTGGGTTATGGGAAATCTTGGCTGTCATGGGCTTCGTCTGTTTGGAAACAGGTTTTGTGAGATTGGACATGTAGCCTGGGACTGATGGAAGCAGGCAGACCATCAGTTTGGTGATTCGTGTTTCAACAAAGTTGTTAGCGGACATGATAAACGCATGGTCCGTTGCGTTGGCTGGGCCTGTAACGCCAAAGGGATGGCAGTGGTGGCGGTGGCAAAAACTGGATATTAACCTTGACCGAAACCGAAATGGGCGCTGACCGGTCAGATGAAACCGATGAAATGGCCGCCATTTGGGACATGAACCCCATTTAAACCGAATATTTCCATGAATTGGCGGGTCGAGAACCACCGTTATATTTGAAGCCGGGCGTCGCCACCTTTACGCATCATTCGGTAAACGCAAAAACATTCAGTGCCGTTAACCATTATTGGTGCTGGTTGGTTGCGGATGGCGAATCGCTCAACAAAGGACCGCCGAAAGTTGTCGCTGGAAGGTTGTGCATTCGAGATGCTGCAATGAACATTGGTCCAGTGAGTTGGGAAAAGGAAGACCATTTTAGGATGTAGTTGTTACGGTGAAACATGGATGGTTTGGTGGATGTGGTGAAGAAGTAAAGAGAGATGGATACCTGATTGTGAAGCACTTGAGTTTGAAACCATGTTGAAGAGTTCTCCTTTGATGGGAGTAGATGAAAAGATCAAGACAAGTTGATCAAAGAAGGTCAAGGATGAATTATGAAAGAAAGAGGAAAGATTGTTGAAGAGAAACAATGTGGAAGGACAGTCCTGTGTTGTTTTGAAAGAGAAGATAATAGAGAACCTAATGATAGAAAAAAGAGAAAGAAAAAAACAAGTGAAGACAAGAAGAGTCAGAGATGAAGATAGGGTTGTAGGCAAAGAAAAAGACAAGACAAATATTCAAGAGAAAAGAATAAGAGATAGTCCAAGGAAGATTTGAATTTGTTTTGCAGGTACAAGCAAGTTTGAAGAAATATGTTTCTAAGGGACTTGGAAAAATTTTGTTGGTTGGTTGTATGGTGCAGGAGCACCTTCCTCTTTAAATGCCTTCAATAGGAAAAATTTAAAAATTTGAATTTTCCAAAGTAAAAGGATTGTCAAAAGGTCATGTAATGGTCCATTCCTATGTAAATGAGTCATCAACAGGTCACTAGGTGGAAAAAAGATAGAAAAAGAAAAAACTGCAAAAATGCTAAAAGTTGCAAAACTTGCGAAAAAGGAAAAAGAAACAAGAATGTGAAGAGACACCTTGGTAGAGAAGGTAGTTAGAAAGTTAAGAACTGAAAGGGCAGTTTCCTTAATTGTGGTAAAAGCTATATAAAACATTTTATTGGGCAAGGAAAAAAAAAACTTTGTATTCTTGAATCAAATTTTGATAATAAAGCTTCATGCTTTCTAATTTTATGTGTTCTATTCTTTTTACCAATCGTGTAGCGACTGTACAGGGGTACGTATGTTGTGATCTTGCTTAGATTTAGTAAAGTAGTGTGTGAGCCTTCAGTATAAGTTGATTTTTTGAGGCTTTAGTGGTGTTAGGGGTATGTTTTAATTCCATTTTATAAAATTGATTTGATAACCTATTCAAGGGTTTTGAGGGTCTTGTGAGTATAGAATTCACCATCCCAACAATATAGGATTAGAATATTGGTGGGATGGATAGTTCAAAGCATTTTTTGTGTTTGTGGGAATAGGGAATACAAGAAAATTAAGTTATGTTGCTGTCCTGAAAGAAAAATAGGCTTTTCCAATAAAAAATGAATGGCTCCATGATGAAATCTATTGTAGAAGCCTATAAAACAGTTATGAGATAGTTTAAACAATTTGCGAACACCAAATAGAAGATTTTTGGAGCTCTGGCACGAAGGTATGAGATTGGTAAAGGGTAATTTCAACAAACCCTCACTTTTTGTGTTGAAAAAGGCCTATGATTAAGGGTTTGATGGATCAACATATATTTGAGCCTAACTACTTCTGAAAATGGTTGAATCCTGAGTTTTGAACCATGAATTGAATTTTTTTAATGTTATTTAGTGTTTTGGAGTTGATTCAAAGGTACATGCTATGCAAAATAGACCTAATTTGGTACATGTTCAAGTGTATAGTCTATTGATTCATATGTATTTTCTAAAACAAGTGGATTTACTTTTGAGATATGTTAAACTAGGAAAAAATGGGTTATTGGATCAGTGAATAGATTTTGGAGTTTCAAAATGGGTTGTTTGTAATAACTGGTTTTGTTATCTTTCTATGCTACAAGGGTTTTGTAACTAAGGTTGCAAGAATCCATAATTTTGTAAATACAAAGATAAAGGTGATTGGTTTGTGTTGAACCTACTTAAATAATGATGTTAGAAATGTTCCAAGGCTTGGGAAGAGTTTAGAGGGTAGAATTTGTTGATCTGATGTGTTTGAGCCATATGAACACTATGGGAATAATAGATGTTTTGAATGAAAGTTAATAATAAGTCTAATGGACTAGTGGTTGTGAATGTGTATTTGCTTTATGGAATTCAAAAACATGATAAATATAGTGTCTTGAAGGTCTGAAAACAAGTTTGGTAGATTGTTTGTCTTTATTGCCTTATTGAAGCAAGTGGAAACTTGGTGAATGGTAAATGGATTTGTTGATTCAGTGTTTCTAATAATGATTTTGTTGTGGGTCAATCATTTGATGTTGGTTTAGTTGTTTTTTGAATCTGATAAAGGTGTGGTATTCTGATTTGGTGAAAATAAGGATTATTAGCCTTGTGAATGGACAAAGAAATTGAGGATTTTGTTGAGTTGATAAGTGAAATTTATGAAATGTATAGTGGATTTTGATGATTTGTTCAATTTGATCTTCTCCATTAGAGATTGGGACAAAAGTACCCCGATGAATTATGGTGTTTGATAGATGCCCTTGCATCAATTTTTATCAGAGCTAGCTAATTCTGATGATTGGTTGGGTTGTTGTTGTTGATTTGTTTGTTGGTTGTAGGTGCTTGATCCATCTAAGCTACAAAGAGGAAGAGTTCTAAGAAGTTGTGTTGTGGCAGACAAGATGAGGTCTGTGGTCACCATCCTCCAATGGAGATTAATTTGGGTAGAAGGTGCAAGGAAAAGAGAGTGAGGCATCTTCTAGGGTCTATTATTGGTTAAGATGGATGGTTTGTTGAGTTTGTGAGTTGTGTGGTGAAGCAGTAAAGAGAGATGGATACCTGATTGTGAAGCACTTGAGTTTGTAGCCATGTTGAAGAGTACTCCACTAATGGGAGTAGATGAAAAGATGAAGATAGGTTGGTTAGAGAAGGTCAAGGATGAATTTTGCAAGAAAGAGGAAATATTGCTAAAGAGAAGCAATGTGGAAGGACATTCTTTTGTCCTTTTGAAGGAGAAGATGTTTGAGAACCTAATGACAAAAAAAAGAGAAAGCAAAAGACAAGTGAAGACAAGAAGAGTTAGAGATGAAGATAGGGTTGAAGGAAAAGACAAAGGAAAGACAAAGATTCAAGAGAAAAGAAGAAGAAATGGTCAAAGGCAGATTTGAAGTTGTTTTGTAGGTAAAAGCAAGGTTGAAGCAATATGTTTCCAAGAGACTTAGAAATTTTTTGTTGGTTGGTTGTATGGTGTAGGAGCATCTTGCTCTTTAAATGCCTTTAATAGGAAAATTTTCAAAATTTGAATTTTCCAATGTGAAAGCATTGTCAAAAGGTCATGTAATGGTCCATTCGTATGTAAACGAGTCAGCAATAGGTCACTAGGTGGAAAAAGATAGAAAAAGAAAAAATTGCAAAAATGCTTAAAGTTGCAAAATTTGCAAAAAAGCAAAAAAAAACAAGAATGCGAAGAGACACTTTGGTAGAGAAGGTAGTTAGACAATTGGAAACTGAAAAGGAAGTTGCCTTAATGGTGGTAATAGCTATATAAAAAATTGTATTGGGCAAGGAAAAGCAAAACTTTGTATTCTTGAATCAAATTTTAATAATAAAGCTCCATGTTTTTCAATTTTCTATGTTTTATTGTCTTTACTGTTAGTGTAATTAATTATTTAATTATTACACTAGCATAAGTTAACTTAGGTCATGCATCATTTAGTCCTAGGTTGCATTTTAATAAATCATTTAATAAATGGGATAATATTCCCTTCCTTTTTTGTGGGATAAGATTCCTTCTAGAAGATGAGTTGTCCTTCTAGAACTTATCTCAACATTTAGTAATTTTCTAGATAGGGTTCACATGTTGTCACATGTTGTTAGATTATGACACATGGAAACATCTCTTGCATCTTAGGTTTTCATTATTTCCTATATAATCAGGCATCTTGTTCATTTGTAATATATCAATATCAATTAATCATATCAATAGAATCTCCATTATGCATGCCTAGTTGCAACACTTTATGGGTGGTTGATCATCTTTCCTAGCAAAGGTCCTCCATTGAAGACTGCAGCTTCAAGGACCCTGTGCATCCATAATCTCAACATGGTATCAAAGCTTCTCTAGTGAAACGTCAATCCTCGATCAAGAAAGTTGGTGTGCGATATTCTTGCAAGATGAAGGTTTCCATTGAAGGCTACTTGATTCCACCCGGGGACCAAGCTGATTTCTAAAGCAGATAAGGTTTTTTTTTTAAGTTGCAAACTATAATATTATTCCATCGGCATCAATTTCGTTTGGTCGACATCAATTATTTGCAGATATAAAATCTTTGTTTTAGTCAGCATATTCAAAAATATTTGTTTGATTTTTAATTGCCCTTAAGGAAATATTAAAAATCAAATTTTTTTTTGTCGACTATCTCTTTAAAAGGTCTATAGAAAATTTTTGTTTGTGCATCAGCCTAGCCTTTATTGCTAGTAGAGGGAGGTACATATTGCAAGAAGAAGTATGGGCCACATCACCCGACTGCCAGAGATCCGTCCCGACGAACTCTGCCAACCGCTGGCCGGATTCACATTGCTCGTTAGTTGTTTGTCACCAACGCCAACCAAGCCATTCCACCACAATGACTCTTCACTATTCGGCCTCCATTGATCTTCGCCGACCGGTGTTTTCTACTGGCCATCGCCGGCCCGTGTGATGTCTACCGCCGGCGAAGTCTTACTGTTGGCAAAGACATCCATCCAATCCCTCACTGACGACCACCGAAATCTTTCTCTTTTCACTCGTACCTATTATATGTGGTATTTTGTCCGTGGTAGCTTCCAACTGTAGGTTTAAACTATGCTTTTAATGTCAGTTGGTTTTTTTAATTTTTGTTTCAACTTTGTATTAAAAGCATTATTTGTAAGGCCAACATTGGTATAGCCTGCGGGTAATGTGCAATGACCAGGCCAAATGTATGACCACATGTTTTTTCTTCGAGCGGTGTTTTTTTCCTATGCACAGATCATGGTCACATCAACGACCAAGCCCCAGCTCGAAGGGGCTAATTTTTTTGCTCCTCGTTAGCCTGTCGAGTGCCTCATCTAGGAATTTTTTTCATTTTATCATAACTTTCACCCACAACGTCAAAAATGGACAAACGAGATACTGTCGAAAATGTACTTTTGTCTACTTTCTAGTGGTGACATCCGTTCTATGAAAATTTTCTTGTAGAAAATTCTACATCCAACTAAAGACAAAACCCTAATTTGGACATAAAGGCTTGTAACTTTGCAACCGTTCATCGGATTTTGGTGATTCTAGCGGCATCAAGAATGTTTTTCAAAGCTTTTTTCATTAGTAAAAAACCCTTGATCATTTTCAGCACCTGGTACTCTTGCATGAGATTTTTTTAATTTGGTGCATTTTATCAGTAACCTGGTTATTCTAAAGCTTGGAACAAGATTTTTTGATCCGGGTAGCATCATTTCAGTTGTACATCATTTTTGGAAGCCTTTATTTGTTGTTGAAGGTCACTTGTCTTTATTTTTTTGTGGATAAATTTCATTATGGGGCTTGCATATACTCCTTCTTTGGTTATGTTCCACAAGGGAAACTATAAGCAATGGCGAGATGGGATCTGCCACCATCTCCAATCACTTGATCTATTTCCACATTTGTATGGTATAGTTTCCCATATGAGTGAAGGTATTCATGAAATTGCTTGGAGTTGCAGTAGATACACTATTTTGGAGATCATTGAGATGCAAATTGATTGTGATGTTGAGTTCTATTGATCATTGTGATTGTCCCCATATTCTTTGGGCTAAGCTTTGGGAGATCTATGGAGATTCAAATACTCCACCATTCCCTGATGATAATGATTCAAAATGTCATTCTTCATATCAGGTACCCCATGATGGTATTGTTGTGCAGGAAGTTGATTGCCTTGAATCTTCTGAAGAGGTTGACAAGGTTCCTTTAGGTGCTTCTTCTCCATCAGAGACTATTGGTATCCCTTCACATTTAGTGATTCCTTGTCCATATTCATTAATTGAGGCTTCCACCATCATCATTGATCCGGTGGACATTTTTTAGTGAAAATTGAAGTGTCTTATTTTTCTCCAGAATCTGCACCATCAGAAAGAGCTCAGTGTCTTGGTTCCAACGCAACTCGAACGGAGTAAAAAGGAGTCCGTTTGCACGAGTTATGGTCAGTCAAACCTTGGGTCAAACTGGAATCAGAGGGCGTCCAGGAAGCGGAAAAAATGATGTCGTCAAAAGTTTTCGAAGTCAGCATCATCAGGAAGAGCTCGTCACAAGCTTTCCAACGCAACTCATTTCGTCGAAATCCGACATCGGAGGCTCAAGATACAGCTGGTCAAAGTTTTAGGTTTGACTTGTGGACTGAAGGTACAGTGATGACGTCATCATCCGTACAGCTGACGTCAGCACGAAGTACGAAATCTGAAGTGGACCAATCAGAATCTGACATGTGGCAGTCTGTACGGTCCGTACATGTCGACGTGGCACGATGATGTGGCAGGTGACGTCAGCAAAGATCAGCGAATCAGATGATGACACATGTTGACCGTGGTCTAGTCAGCAGTTTAGCGAATCGGGCTTGGACACTTGGTGTAATGAGGTGGAAGAAAGTACAATCAGCATTCGAGTCTGCGCCACATCATCATCCGAGTCAGCGCCTCGTCGTCGGCCAGTCATCATCTTAGTCAGCTGTTTCTGCGAATTGTATTTCGCCACGTGGCACCTTTTCGGAAGGCCACGTGGCGCAGATATCCTCCACCGACGGTTTTCAATTTTGAAGTTGTTTAAAAGGTATATGGTGGGGGAGGGATTCAAACCCCCTACCATTCATTCTCCGCAACGACCGCCAAACAACTCTCCTACATGCGCGCTCTAAACATATATGGAGATAGCTTGCTTTTGTTATTTGTCGGCTGAAAATTGGCTAAATAAAGCCAGCGGCCGGGGTTGAACCCCCGACCGCCGGCCTAATAAAATATATAGCCACCGGTGCACCAACGAACACGGCTCAATATAGTATGGAGCGTTGTGCGTTTTGTTAAGTATATCAAGCCGAATGCCTTAAATACAAAACCAACTCCCCTATAATTTGAAAATAAAACAAACAAAGATCCTTTTAAGGATTTAAAAATAAATCACCCCAAACTGTAAAAGCCTGAAATGAATCAATGAAAGGGCTAAAATAAATATTATAGGAGATTTATTTTTGATAAGGGGGATTTTTAAAGATTATTATGTTATTAGGGGAGGATTTTTAAATTTTTGTACTAAGTAA
Organism: Sequoia sempervirens; assembly: GCA_007258455.2. NCBI lineage: Eukaryota > Viridiplantae > Streptophyta > Pinopsida > Cupressales > Cupressaceae > Sequoia > Sequoia sempervirens. Next base: position 10,894 of record VDFB02070451.1, read on the forward strand.
AGGAGATTTTTATGTAATTTTGGAGAGATAAGGTGATTTGGAGAATATTTTGTAAATCAATTGGTTAGTAACCAAATTGAGAAAATTCTTTGTATAAAAGGGGGGCTTGAGGTGAGTGTTGTAATCAAGTTTTCTTTTAGGTGATGAAGTCCTGATGCTGAAGTGACGGAAGAGGGGTCTTGTTGAAGAGTTTTCAAATCATTCTTGCATATCAGAGCATCGTTATGCTGCCGAATTGCTTGAAGAATGGTGGTGCTATTGTAATCGATTTTGGAGTTAATCGGATCAGTCTCTCTATTGGAGTGGACCCGGAGACGTAGTCACATTTTGTGACGAACTCCGTTATCAAGCGTTGTTTGCACTTCTCTTCTTCTCTCTCTTTCTGTCTCTCATTTCTTTTCATTCTGTTATAATCACCTTGTTAATTATTTTATTTTGTTATTTCCTTAAGTTAATTTTGATTTAATTAACTTGAAATAATCATTGTAAAAGCATTGTAAAAGTTAAGCATTTAAATACTGCAATCTAGTCTAGATCCTATATAGATCAATCATTCATCAAGACACATTCAGTTTTCTAGACTTAGCATCAGAGGATGGCTTCATTTCAGGTATCACTGACTTGGCTACTTCTATAGGTTTGGAGGAAATTCTTGAGGGGGTATCACTCCTCTATTCAGATCCTACTTTGGATATTTTTCTTGAGTCTCCTTTTGTCTCAACCATGATTTGGGATCCAGAGACTATCTTGGACTCACTTGGTTTCTCTTCAGAGATTTCATATCCGAGACTTCTTCCCTATCATTCCATTCAAGACTTGAGGTTTCTTCAACATCTACTGTTGGATTAGCTTTAGACTTCTTTCAGTGGTTTTGAGGACACTTCATTTAGGGGGGGAAATCAAGTCTCCATCATATCCATCACATTCATTACATCACTGTCTTTGGATATTGTTCAACATTAGTTTCTGCATCATCCTGATTTGTCACCCTATTCATTGATTATGGCATCTTCATCTTCAGGCAAGGAGACACATGAGCAGAGTTCAGAGAAATCATCAACATACACTTTCATCCTTCCTTCCTTCAATTCCTATCAGGAATGGGAAGCATCCTTTCACTTGAACTTGGTTTTGTTTCTTCTGAAAGGGAGACAAGTTGTTTGTCGACATTGGATCATGTTCTATCTTTAGACACTTACCATTTTTGTAGGTGATATCATCTTCTGGGGGGGCTATATAGTCTCTCTTTCTCCCTCCTATGGGGGGGGGATATTGTATTGTATCCATGTGATAGATGGTGTACTTGGGGGGTATTTGGGAGTCCTCCATCCTTCCCATCCTATCTCACATTTTTTTCTTTTTCATCTCATTTTTGGAGAGGGGTTTTGTTCCCACTGGGTTTTCTCCTTTTCTTCGGTTGTGGGAGATTTTCTACATCTTCATGTACATGGGTACCTAACATGGCCTCATAGCCAGAACCCATCTACATCATCATCTTGCATAATCATTGCATTTTACTCCCTAAGTTGAACTTATGGGGGGGTGTTAGTGTAATTAATTATTTAATTATTACACTAGCATAAGTTAACTTAGGTCATGCATCATCTAGTCCTAGGTTGCATTTTAATAAATCATTTAATAAATGGGATAATATTCCCTTCCTTTTTTGTGGGATAAGATTCCTTCTAGAAGATGAGTTTTCCTTCTAGAACTTATCTCAATATTTAATAATTTTCTAGATAGGGTTCACATGTTGTCACATGTTGTTAGATTATGGCACATGGAAACATCTCTTGCATCTTAGGTTTTCATTCTTGCCTATTTAATCAAGCATCTTGTTCATTTGTAATATATATATATATATATATCAATTAATCATATCAATAGAATCTCCATTGTGCATGCCTAGTTGCAACACTTTCTAGGTGGTTGATCATCTTTCCTGGCAAAGGTCATCCATTGAAGACTATAGCTTCAAGGACCCTTTGCATCCATAATCTCAACATTTACCGGTCTTGTACGGATTGTACATGGGTACTTAGATTGTGATCTATCTTAGATTCAGTAATGTAATGTGTGAGACTTCAATATAAGTTTATTTTGTGAGGCTTTAGTGGTGTTAGGGGTCTGTTTTAATTCCATTTTATAAAATTGATTTGATAACATAGTCAAGGGTTTTGAGGGTCTTGTGAGTATAGAATTCACCATCCCACCATTGTAGGATTAGAAGATTAGTGGGATGGATAGTTTAGAGAGATTTTAGTATGTTGTAAGCATTTTGTGTGTGTGTGTGGGAACAAGGAATACAAGAAAATGAAGTTATGTTGCTATCCTGATAGAAAAACAACATTTTCCAATAAAAAATGGATGGCTCCATGATGAAATCTATTGTAGAAGCTTAAAAAATAGTGGTGAGATGGTTTCAACAATTTGGGCAGACCAAATAGAAGATGTTTGGAGTTTTGGCATGAAGGTATGAGGTTGGTAAAGGGTAATTTCAATAAACCCTCACTTTTTATGTTGAAAAAGGCCTATGATTAAGGGTTTGATGGATCAACATATATTTGAGCCTAACTACTTCTGAAAATGGTTGAATCCTGAGTTTTGAAACATGAATTGAGATTGTTTAATGTTATTTAGTGTTTTGGAGTTGATTCAAAGGTACATGCTATGCAAAATAGACCTAATTTGGTGCATGTTCAGGAGTACAGTCTATTGATTCATATGTATTTTCCAAAACAAGTGGATTTACTTTTGAGATATGTTAAACTAGACAAAAATGGGTTCTTGGATTAGTGAATAGATTTTGGAGTTTTAAAATGGATTCTTTGTAATAACCCATTTTGTTGTCTTGCTATGCTACACGGGTTTTGGAACTAAGGTTGCAAGAACATGTAATTCTGTAAATATAGAGATAAAGGTGATTGGTTTGTGTTGAATCTACTTAAATAATTATTTTAGAAATGTGCTAAGGATTGGGAAGAGTTTAGAGGGAAAAATTTGTTGATCTGATGTGTTTGAACCATATGAACACTATGTGAATAAAAGATATTTTTTCTGCAAGTTAATAGTAAGTCTAATGGACTAGTGGTTGTGAATGTGTATTTGGTTTATGGAATTCAAAAACATGATAAATACAGTGTCTTGAAAGTCTGAAAACAAAATTGGTAGATTGGTTGTCTTTATTTCCTTATTGAAGCAAGTGGAAACTTGGTGAATGGTAAATGGATTGGTTGATTCAGTGTTTCTAATAGTGAATTTTTTGTGGTTCAATCATTTGATGCTGGTTTAGTTGTATTGGAATTTGATAAAGGTGTGGTATTTTGATTTGGTGAAAATGAGGATTGTTAGCCTTGTGAATGGCCAGAGAAATTGAGGATTTTGTTGAGTTGATAAGTGAATTTGATGAAATATATAGTGGATTTTGGTGATTTGTTCAATTTGATCTTCTCCATTAGAGATTGGGTTAGAAGTATCTTGATGAATTGTGGTGTTTTATAGATGCCCTTGCATTCAGTTTTATGTTCACCATTAAGCATAAAAAGGGGAAATCTAACAAGGTGGTAGATGGATTGCGTAGAAGGGCTCTCATGGGGGAGGAAATTAAATTGAAAATTATAGGAGTTGACTCTTCAAAAGGTATTTATCTTGAAGATGCAGATCTCAAAGAAATGTATGCAAGTTGTGGGCTGCCTTCTATCAACAATAATGAGAAATGGATTGATTTTATGATCCAAGATGATTTTCTGTTCAAGGGGGCATAATTATGTGTTCTTAAATGTTCAATGAGGGATAACTTAATCAAAGAAAAGCATAGTGGTAGCCTTCTAGGTCACTTTGTGCTTGATAAGAACTTGGAGTAGTTGAAGAGGCACTACTATTGGCCAAAAAAGAAAACTAATGTGGGAAAATTTGTAGAAAAGTGCACCATTTTTCAAAGGGCTAAAGGATCTGGCACTAATATAGGGTTATATCAACATCTTCCCATTCCCAATAGGCCTTGGGAATCAATTAGTATGGATTTTGTGATGGGGTTACCTAGAACACAAAGGGATTTTGACTTGATTTATGTTGTTGTGGACAAGTTTTCTACATTGGCACATTTTATACCCTGTAAGAGCACTAATGATGCTTAATACATTATAGGACACTTCTTCAAAGATGTGGTAAGAATCCATGGTTTTCCTCTTAGCATTGTATCATATAAGGATATCAAGTTTGTTGGTCATTTTTAGAGAACCTTATGAAAGAAACTTGGTACTAATTTGAGTTTTAGTTCTACCTATCACCCTAAAACTAATGGGAAGAATGAAATGGTGAATAGGAACCTTGGAAACCTCCTAAGATTTCTAAGAAAGGAGCATTCAACACAATGGGATCTAGTTTTTCCTCAAGTTGAGTTTGCATACAATGACTCTGTGAATAGAAGTGTTGGAAAAAGTCCTTTTGAGATTGTTTATGGTTTGCACCCTAGGGGTGTGTTTGAGTTGAGGCATGTCAATAGAATGGAAAGGAGGAGTGCTAAAGGTGAAAAATTTGTAGTGGCTATGCAAGACATCCACCAATAGGTCAAGGATAATCTTCAAAATAATGTTGACAAATACAAGCACAATGATGATCTAAAGAGGAGAGAGGTTCACTACAAGGTTGGAGATTTGGTTTTGGTTCATTTGAGGAAGAAATTATTTTCTAAGGGGTAGTACTCTAAACAATAGATGAAGAAGATAGGGCCATGTAAAGTGGTGCACAAGTTTGGAGAGAATGCATATGAGATAGAACTTCCTCCTGGTGTTTCCATTTCTCCTATTTTTAATGTTTTTGATCTTTACTATTATAAAGGTGATGTTGTAGGTGAAAATGTAGGTTGATCAGTGCTCTTAGATGAGGATTGGGTCAGATATCTTCCACCAAGCCAACCTTTGGAGTTGGAATGCATCTTGGACAAGGAGCTCAAGAAGACAAGGAGAAAGGTGTGTTACCAATATTTGGTCAAATGGTGAGGTATTCCTATGGAAGATGCATCTTGGATGACTAAGGATGAAATTTTGAAGCATGGTTATATAGCTGTAGGCCCATCCTCAAGTGGAACTTGAGCTTTCTTTTCCCCGAGAGTATGGTGTAGGGGCACCCACAAGTTTTCATGCCTCCAAGGATCAATAAGTTGTCACTTTGTTTTATTTTGAGTTTTTTGCATGTAATAAGGTCTTAAAAGACCATTTCATGTGTTTTGGAGTCTAGGTTGAGTCATTAGGTGAATGGTAAAATCTAAATGCACAAGTTGTTAAAGTTGCATAATGTTGTCAAGCAACTTTTGTGCATTTTTGTCAAAAGTGGACATAATGATGTTTAGTTGGTTTATAATTTGAAATGTAGTTAGTGGCCATTGGAAACATGTTAGTAAGTATTTAAAATACCTTGTATGGTTGAAGAGAATTTTGGGGTTGTTGAAGTTTTTGAAGATTTAAGCAATAAAACTCTATTTTTTTGCAAATTTTAACATTTGTTGCCACTATTCTGAGTTGTACAAATCTGTATGATCTTGTGATGATCTAAAACCAATTTTGGTTGATAGGGAATTGAAACTACTTTCATTTGGTGTTGGTTGCATGTAATTTCACTGTGATTTGAGTAAGTTGTGTTGATTTTGCTTCAGACAAGTCTAAACCCTAGGTAGGATAACCAGTGAGTAAGAACAATGTATAATTTCCCATTCCACTGGTGAGAAACTCAAAACTCAGTGGAATGGATTTTTTTGGTCTATATTTTTATTTCCCAAAATTCCAGAGGAAGGAGATGGAGTTTGGCACATGTGGGAATGCTTGAAGGTTTGATATCTTCATGTATCAGACCTAGGAACCCTACAAACTTGGTGAATTTGATTGTGGGTTGTTGGATACCAATTCTTTGTTGTGAGAGTAGTTGATTTAGGCCATGTGGGATATGTTGAAGGTGTTGGAATAGGTGTTAAGACATTTTGAAGCCCTGAACCTAGCTGTGCCATGCCTAGTTGCTTAATTAGGCCTAGTCAAGAAGAGGGACAATCAATTTTTGAGGCCTTCCATACAAAGGAACCCTACCTAGATTTTGAAGATATTTTAGAATGTCCAAATGGGTATCTAAAATAGTCCTCCCTTTCTATAGATTAGTTTTGGTTTAAGAGTTATGTCTAAAATTCATTTTTGAAAGGCTACTAGCAAGAATGAGGGTTTTTGAAGGAAAACCCATCAATTGAAAACTAAGGGTCTGAAAGAGTGGTTGTTTTTGTGTTTTAGGAGATTTCTTACCCCTTCTTTTCATCACATAGGAACCCTCAACACCTATATCCTCCTATTTTGGCTCCAAATTCAAATATATTAGAGGCAACAATTTATTATTTGAATTTTAAATGTCCAAAGTCAGCTATGAACAACTAATTTGTAGGAATCAAATAATTGCATATAAATACCTAGTATTGCATCATTTGAAATCATCTAGGAAATTATTGGTGAAATTATTGTTAAGAGCAAGTAAAGAGTAGTCAAGAGGAACATTTTTAGTGATTCACTATAGCAATTCAATATCCAATAATTCATGATGTTGTTATGTAATTTAATTCATGTTATGTTGTCATTTTATTTGTGAAGGACAACCCTTTATAGATATCTAAGCAATTAAAGAATTCAAGCAATTCAAAAATTCAAGCAAGAAAGATCCAAGACCTTGAAGTGATGTGCATGATCTAAGTCCTTCAAGGAATCCATTGAAGTGTGATGAGTTGTAGCATTTTGTTGTTTCATCATTTCTTCCTATCATTTATCTAGTTTTCGTTAAAATTTCTATTGTGGAAGGGGAAACAATAACATGGGGTTTTATTGAGGCAAACCCCTAAATGGTACAACCCTTCCTCTCTCTTTGAATGTGCAGGTTTTAGGGTTAAAGGAGATTGAAGGAAGATTGAAGACCCATTTTTCATTGTTCCAATTGACACCTCATATCTTTTGAACTTACAAAAACTCACCTACAACATTATTTGATAGTGATTCAATATATTTGTAGGAAAAAATGGAAGGCTTTGATCTAACATTAGAGGACCATGAAGAAAGATCTGAAAAAGCACTACAAGGACACTCACACCCTGGGCACCTATGTCCTCCATTTTTAGCATTTGATTCAAACCAAAGGTGCACTAAAATCTGACTTTCTCATATTTATGGTTCAAATTTCTATTATGGTTTTCTAGTTATCAAAAAATTGCATTTTTAGGTTCTAGGGTACATAGTTTCATAGTGTTATTTGGGTCAATTCAATTCTAATCAATTTACAAGATTAAAAAAGATCATATACAAGTTTGATTGACTCATCCTTTTGTTGAAATTCAATGTAATTACCTTGATGATTTGTATCCTAATGAAACTATAGAAAGAGGTTGAATTGACCCTAGGTTTTGGACATTAGACTTAGGTTCCCATTTTTCTATGTTTTAGTTATATTCAAGAAGATGATAACATGGACACCAAGGCTTGAAGTATCAAGGCTTGTTCTCAAAGGTGATTAATATCTCCATTCCCAATGATGGAGTTTCCAAAGTACCAACCTTCCATAAATAAATCAAAAATAGGCGAAGGACCATCTGCTATTAGTGGTAAAAAAAATCCATCATCTTCAAAGGTTGGCTCAAAGAAGAGGAAAGAAAAAGAAAGGATTGATATAGGATCTAGTAAAGAGGATCTCAAAGAATAAGTTCCTCTAAAAAGAAGGAAAAAATCAAGGTTTGCAACACATATCGCATTCACTCAAAGATTTACTTTCTCAACTCCTTGTTCATCTCCTCCACATGAGTTCCCTTTTTCATCTCATCCTCCAATTCCTCCTCCATAGTGGAGTCCTAGTCTAGGTCCTCCTTCACCCCCACATTCTCCACCATATTATCCTCCTCATAAAACCACTTCACCTCTTCCTCCTCTTCATCCATCTCCTCCACATTATCCTCCTTTACCTCCTCCCCAAGAAGAGCAACCACAAACAAAAGAAGAGGAAATTCAAAATAAAGAAGTGGAAAAAGAAGAAGTGGTTGTTGAAAAGGAAGTCCAAGAATTTCTTGTAAATGTAACTAAGGAATGTGAGGAAGGAAAATTTGAACTAATTAAGGAGGCTCAAAATGAGAAAATAGCTAAAGAAGTCATGGTAAGAGAAAATATAGAGCAACATGAGGAAAAACAAGATAATTCTAAAGCCTCATATAATACATAAATCACAACTTCTCCTCAAAGAGGAGTCTCTTCAAATGTTCCAATATGGTTGAACCATACAATATACAAACGAGACAAAGGACATGTGTCAGGGAAGAGGAAGAGAATATTTTAAGTATCCTATTAGAGGTCTTCCAATCCATGGCTAAGAGAAGGAAAAGGTCAAGAAGGATGTCAAATATCACTATGGACAAGAAAGGAAATAAAATTTCTCAAATAGTCACCCCTCTAGTGGAAAAGTACAAATTGAACATGCAGCCCGAGGATTACTAGATAAGACAAGTGAATTTGGTAGTTCAAACAAGGGAGGGAGAACAACAATATTTAAAGATGTATGTATCTACCATATTAAAGAGAATGTAGAAAAATGAGAAAACCAAGGAGGAGCTTAAATATTAGGTGGCTCAGCTAAAAACATGTATAAATAATTTGGTAGGACCACTTGATGTTGTTGCTCTTGAGCCAATTTTGTAGGTTACACTTTATGGTGAAGTTAGACACCTTGAGTCAAAGGGGTGGGTATTTGCTCCCTGAAAGGAAATCAAAATGTGGAAATTCTTTCCTAATGCAAATCAATTAGGAGAGGGTTGCAATTTTTTTTTCAAATCCTTTTACACTTACAATTTCATTTAAGATTGCACATTCATTTAGTTATTTTAATATTTAAGAATAAAACCATAAGACACAAAATTTACATCCAAAAAACCTATTGGGAAAAACCCAACACCAAAGCACAAATAAATTGTACTATAGTAAAAAGTATTAAAATATAACTTTTAGAGTCTATGCTCTTGCACGTGTTGATTACTGTGATACAAGATTCTAGAGTGAATCCAATATCATAAAAATATATTAGATAATATAATAAATCATACAAAAAATACATGAAGGAATCAATAGATATTATTCTCATACACGGGTGTTCTACATTTCCATTTGTCAATCCCATAGTCTCTACATACATGCAAACTAAAATGGACAACATGCATGAGTCCCAAGTGATTCGATTAACAACTTGTCAAACATGCAACTACATGCAACCACATGCAACAACATGCAACAACATGCAAGGCTTGCAACTCCAAATAAAGTAACCTCACATGATAGGTGTATCATAGATAAAATCAAGTAAATTTCCAAATTAGAACTCATCCTTGACTCCTAGTCCCTCCTAATGACAACTTAGTCTTTGTTTAGAAACATTCCCTTTTGAGCTTCAACAAAAAAGTCAAACCAATGCCACATGGAATCATGGAACTCCTATTTAATGTTTTCACAATTCTCAATGTTCAAATGAGTGCTTAGGTGACAAGTGTCACCCTTCTTTACTTTTTCTTTTCAAAGAGAGAAATATGCTCACAAGTGGGTCCCACCAAAGTCTTTCTTCCAAATTAGACTTCCACATGTCAACATGTCACACAATTTAGATGATTTAATGTTTTCCTCTTACCAAATGAGTATCCATGATAGAAGTGTCACATTCTCATCCTTTGCACCTTGCATGTAGGATGTGAACTCTCTACTGGGTCCCACAAAGTGACTTAACAATTTGGAAACATATATTTTTGCATTTAATAAATAAATGAAAAACTTAGGGAAAAATAAATATATATTTTTAATTAAAAGGCAAAGTATGTCTATAATATATATCTATATAATTAAATATTTACATAAATATTAAAAGGCAGAGTATGCCTATAATATATACTAATATAATTATTTAGTCATGAGACTCAGTAATGTTGAGACACCTTAATCCCAATATTCTCCCACTTTTTGAAGACCTTATAAGAGTCTTTGTATCACTACTCAATCTACAAGGCCCATAGAATTGCCACAACATCTAAACTTATTTGTGTTCATTGGCTTCTTCAGTGCATCTAAAACATTCACTAAAGTGTCCACCTTTTCCAAGTTCTCCTTTCCATCTTGCACCATATCATCAAAAAAATGAAATTGCACATTAATGTGCTTTGTTTTGGCATGGAAAGTAGGATTTTTTGCTAAACATATAGCACTCTAGTTGTCACAATAGATAGTAATATATCTTGCATAAAAACTAATATCTAAACATAGTATCTTAATCCAAATGACTTCTTTACAAGAATGATTAGCTTCCATGCACTTTGATTCAGTAGTCAACAAAGTGAATACAACCTACTACTTACTCATCCAACTTTTGCATCACCAAACATCATGAAAACATATCAACTAGTCGATCTCCTACTGTCAATTTCACTAGCCCAATTTGAATCCACATATCCATGAATTCTCACTGAATGTTGAGGTCTAGTAGGATAACCATGAAAACACAAGGCATACTCAAAAATACCCTACAAGTACCTAAACACTCTCCTTATTACATCCCAATGCACTCATCCAAGATTAGCCATAAATCAAATAAGGACTCGAAATTCTTGGGAAATGTTAGACCTCATATAAACCATAGAATAAAACAAGCTACCAACACAACTCACATAAAGAATGTTGGACATGTCCTCCATCTCTATAGGAGGTTTTGGATAATTTTCCACAAAAAACTTCATCCCTTATACAACTAGAACAACTTTATGTCTATAAGTAATCATGTTCAATCTCTCCAACATAGAGTTCACATACTTACTTTGGCTTAACCAAATCTTTTTGTTAGCTCTATATCTTCTTATATCAATCCTTATAATATACCTCACTACACTTAGATCTTTCATCTCAAACTATGTTGACAATTGAGACTTCAAATTTTAAATTATACTTTTTCCATTCCTAATGAACAACATATCATCTACATATAGGACAATAATGAGAATGCAACCATTATCAATCTTGTAATAGATACAATGGTTAGATATGGATCTCAAAAGGAAAAAATATAAGTGTAAAACTTCTGGTACCTCATTCTAGGAGATCGTTTCAAACCATACAAATATTTTCTCAACTTGCATTCCAAATTTTCTTTATGTTTCACAATGAAATGGTTTGGCCATGACATAAATTTCCTCCTCCAAGTCACCATGAAGGAAAGTTTCCTTCACATCCATTTTCTTAACTTCCAAGTCATGAGTTGATAAAAGTGATAAAAATAATCAAATGAATGTTAGCTTAGATAGAGGAAATAAAATCTCCCCATAACCTATTCCCCCACCTAGGAATATCCCTTTGCAATCAAATGTGTCTTATGCTTCTCAACACTACCATTCAAACCCATTTTATTCTTGAACACCCATTTACATCCAATGGGTTTCGATCCATCAAAAAAAGGCACCAAATCTAATGTAGCAAAATTCGTCAATTCATGGTTCTCATCTAGGAATCTACATCATGTGCATACCCATAGCTCTCTAACTACCCTAGGCTCATCAGTGTTAGAAACAAAAGAAAATATGCATCTAGAATCCAGTATATAATACCCAAATCTATCTAGTTTTCATCTTTCTTGTGTAGACCTCCTCAACTACTAATTTTGAGGTTCTTGCTCTTCTTTAGAGCTTTCATATCTACTTGAGTTATCCTCATCATCATCAAGTCCACCAAGAGTACATAGTTAATCTCTCTTAAGAGTCTAGGTGGAATTTGAACTACCTCCTTCTCTTCCTTCTTTGGTTGTAGACCAACTATGGAAGGTTTCAACTCATGGAAGATTACACTCTTCTATAGTCTATAGTAGAGCACCTTCTCTACAACTAGATCCCAAAGCTTGTACCCTTTTCACATTGACACTAGAGCTGATGAAGATACACTTCACTACCTTGTTCTCCAAAATAGATCTCCTTAAACTAGGCACATGAGAATATTCCTCACAACCAAAGACTTTGAGATGTCTCATTGAGGGATTATTGGTAGAACACACCTCAACAAGTGTGTTTTTAAAAAGTTCCAAAGTAAGAGATATGTTAATCAAATAACATGCACTGGCTGCAACTTCAACCTAGAACTTATGTTCAAGTCCACTACCACTTAGCATACTCCTAGCCCTATCCATCATTATTCTATTCATCCTCTCTACGACTCCATTTTTTTGTGGGGTGTATGGAGTCTTCTTGTGTCTTTGAATCCCATGGTCTTTTTAAAACCTATCAAATTTCATGGAACAAGACTCACCACCATTATCCATCCTCAAGCACTTAATTTTTCTACCAATCTAGTTTTGAATCAAGGATCTGAATTCCTTAAATTGATTGAAATATTTGGATTTAGTTCTAAGAAAATATACAAATATCCTATAATATTCATCTATAAATGAGACAAAATACATAGATCTAGACAATGAAGGAACATAATTATGACCAAACATATTAGAATACACAAAATCCAAAACCCCATAATATTTATGAGAACTAGAATAAATGAAACATGACATTATTTTCCATATATACAATGTTAACAAGAACTAAACTTGAGACTAAAATCATCAAGGAATTCAACAAGGCTCTTATTTCTTAGGGATATACAACCCTTCTCACTAATATGGTGAAGCCTATGGTGCCACAATATTATTTTCACAGCAAAAGGTTTCATTTCCAAAGAATTGGCACCCTTAGGTACCCATAAAGCACAACCATCAAATGTAGACACCACAACATTCTTCTCTACTCGATTTGATGGTGAGGATGAAGAATCCAAAGACCTTTTCTTGGACTTCATAGAAGTACTATTGCACTAAACCATGCATGTATCTAGATTATACAAGGTTCCAATCTAAACACCCTTAGAAAGAACCATAGAACCTCTCATCATCTTGCATCCACCACTCAAGAAAATAACCTACACTCCCACCTCACTCAACTTACTCATTGAAAGTAGGTTTCATGAAAAATTAAGGATATGTATTACACTATCAATCCCATTCACTCTACCATTAGGGAATCAAAACTTGACTCTTCCATGATCAACAATTTCTAGGTGAGATTCATTACCTAGGTACACCTTCCCACCATCATACTCTTCAAACATTGAGAACCAACCTCTATGAGAGGTCATGTGGAAAGAAACACCTGATTCAATCAACCAAAAATATTCCAATGCACGTGTTGTTAAGGTTGTGAAAAATTCATCTGTATCTTGATATGAGGATTCAAAATTATATGATCTATCATTTTTCTTTTTTTCCTCTTTACAATATTTCCAAAAATGATTAGATTTACCATATTTATAGTATTTAGCCTTGGAATTTTTACTAGGAGACTTAGATCTCCCTGGAGATTTGGAGTTATACCTCTTGTCCTTTTTATTTCCTTTCTCCTTTGATCTACCATGAATAGACAGGGCTTCCTTAGCCATCTTAAAAAATTTCCTTTGCATCTTTTAAGTTAATAGTGAAGCAACCACATCTTCCATCTTTAAATTGGTTTTGTTACTTATAATATCCATCACCAAGTGGTACCACTAGTCCAACAAAGAACATAACAAAATCATGATATAGTATTCATCATCAGTATTCACACCAACAAAAACTAGTTGAGAAACAAGCATACTATATGCATTCACATGATCATCAACTAATCCTCCTTCCTCCAACATAAAAGAGAAAAAATTCATTCTCAAGAATAGATTATTTACCAAGGATTTCCCCTAATAAATATCACTAAGCTTATTTTAAAGATCAACTATATTCTTCTCCTCATGGAAATTCAAGAGAACATAATCAACCAAAAATACTCTTATTAGGCCTTGGATTTTTGATCCATTATATTTCAATCCTCTTGTGAGGTTGCTACTAGTTTTATACTATATATTTCAGCTTATAGATATCTATCTATGAGATATCCTTTATTTTTGAGTTTCCACACCTCAAAATTTCTTCCATTAAATTTCTCCATCTTTATTCTTCTATATTTTCTTTCCATCTTAAAATTAAAATAAGATTAGTAAATCTTTCTATGTAGAACTCCCACTGAGTCTAGATCTACACAAAAAACCCTTCAAACCCAACAAGGATAACAAATTTGGCTAGGCTCTAATACCAACTAAAAGGAAAGTAGAGTGTGGAAACACTTTCCTAATTCAAATCAATGACGAGATGGTTAGAAAACTTTGCTTCAAATCCTTTTACACTTACAATATCATTTAAGATTGCACATTAATTTATTTATTTTTAGATTTAATCATAAAAACATAAGACAATTTTTTTTTGGGAAACCTTTTTAGGAAAAAAACAATACACCAAATCATACATCAATTGTATTATAGTAAAAAAGTATTGCAATTCAAATTTTAGATTCTATGCTCTTGCATGTTTTGGTTCACTGTGATACAATATTCTAGAATGAATCTGATAATATAATAGTATCTTATATAATATAATACATCATACAAAAAAAATCATGAAGGAATCAATCGATATTCTTCTCATACATCATCATCCAACATTTCCAAGTGTCAATCCCATAGACTCTACATGCAAGTAAGCTGAAATCGACAACATACACATGTCCCGAGTGACCCAATTAGCAACCTATCAAACATGCAGCTACATGTAACCACATGAAACAACATAAAATTTTTGAAGGTCCAAGATCCATAGGATGTGGTTAAGCCATGTCACAAACCCAAGCACCATGCTACATAGTGAAACATAGAAAATGGGCGACTTTCTCTTTACTTCTAGAGTTTTTGGACCTAAAAGGAGGGAGGCTATTTTCTATCTTTCACTCAAGAACAAACCCTTGAGATCTCAATGCAAGGAAGATTGAAATATAGAAAAGGGAAGGTTTTAGGGAATTGATAACAACAAATGAAGGTTCACCACCAACTACGCACTTGGAAAACTTGAAATGTTTGAAAACACAATGTGATATGAAAACATATACTAAATGACCTAGGAATGATCATGAAACAAAATATAAAACTATAAAACTAAAAGTGTGCATCTAGAAATTTGTAGAGACTGGAATGGAGAGTAAAAAAATTGCTAATTCTAAAATTTTGACCTACTCGGTCTCATACACCATTCTAGGCAAATCAATCCCAGATCTGGAAAACTGTACTGGAGTCTATTTTAAGTAAATGAGTATCTGAATCTGTAGAGATCTCTAAAAAACATGTAAAGTGGTACTCATTCACCACTAATGGAAAATGAATCCACTTTGGCTTTTTTGAAAACTTGAAAGTGGAATCCAAAGCTCTCAATCTACTCTTTCTACTCCTTCAGGTGTCCGAATTTGAAACCCTGAATTTTGACATTGTGAGTGACTTTTTGTGGATATTTTGACCTAGCCAAGAAGGATATGACTTCAACAAGTTTGTAACCTATTCTTCAATCATCTCTAAGACTTCAAA
>VDFB02070452.1:0-14379 GCA_007258455.2 Sequoia sempervirens
TTTAATATTGATTTCCTTCTTGTGTTTGTATTGCCTCCACCAATTCTCAGCAATTTGAACATTCAGATTGGCTTCCTGGAGCCAAATAGAATACTCTCTCCTCCTTCGATGAAAAATTAAAATCTGAAATTTATTTTCTCAACAAAGGATAATCTCTTCAACCCCTGATGTTTCTAATTTTTTATTTTTTTTGAAACCCTAATAGTCTGAAAATTTTCTTTTTGACACCCAACATAGGATGGCAGGAGTCAAGCTCTGATACCACTGTAAGAACTCGTCTTCTCCCGACTACTAGAGCTTTGTTTTGTGCCTTTTGGGTTTTTTAGGGTTTTAATGATTTTTAATAAAATAATGCATAAATGGAAAAGATGCATAAAAGTTGGAAATAAGATTACTCTTAAAAATGGAAGCTGCAAGCCAAAATCTTATTTCATTTATTCTTCAAGATTTTACAATCAAATGCATCCCAGAAAACAATCTTCAAATACTAAGAGATGATGAAACCCTTATTCTGAAACTCTCCTGAAAATCCGATAAAGCACAAACTTGACCTCTGGATGAAGCCAACAGTTAAGCACCTTCAGCTGATATTTCACAACCTCAGAATGTTGTTGCAATGAAGCAGCTACGCTCTCCAATGCCGATACGCTAGCAGAAACCCTAGGGCTCCCTTCTCCAAACGCCAAAGAGAAATCATAAACAATTATTAAATCATGGATGATTAAGAAATGAGCTCTTAAGTCCCTTTTTATTCTTTTCCTGGAGAGCTCAAACACTTCCCTTGTCAATGTGGGATAAAAGATATATTCCCACTTTAATTTTCCACTTAACACACTTTATTAAAATTAAAGTCACTTTATTATTATAAAGTTACTTTATAACTTTATAATAACATTAAATTATTTAAATAAATCACTTAAGTCACTTAAACTTTAATATCTCTTGAAATACTTGTCTGATTGCTATGTCATTTGAACTAGGAGTCGACTCTCCCTGTTCTCCATGTGATCGGATGCCCGTCTAAAAATAGAAACCCTGAACAATGACTTACTATAAATAGCAAGTATGTGAAATTGAGTCAACTGAAGGCTAAGCTTGAACCCACACAAGGCGCTAAAGGAGAAAACCACTGATCACTGTCAAAAGGGACCCTCTAACCAGACATATTAGCCTACGAGGGCTAGGAATAGGCTAAATCCACCAAACTCTGATGCTCGCGAAATTGGGGACATTACAAAAATATTCAATAAATCATTGTAGTGGTCCTTTAGCAACACTATGTAAACTTTGAAAACTTGGCCAAAAACAGTGTTCCACGGGGTTTCGGGGACGGGGACGAGGGACCGCGTTTGAGGGAGTGAGGAGTCCCTAAGTTTAGAAGTGATAGAGGGATAAGCGTGGGGGCAACTAACAAGGTCTCGGGAGGTTTGAGGATTGTGAGTGTGAGGTTGCAGTGGCGGGTCTGCTCGGGAATCTAAACGTCTGGGAACCTAACATCCCTCAAAGTCCCTAAGGTATCTTAAGAGAAACAGCAATGGTAGTGGATAGTGCAGCCTTTGAGTGAATGGCCCCAGTCTGGGGCAATCAAAGATCAAAGTCTCAGAGGCGTCCCAAAATCGAGATTCCCCAAGGACACGTCCCCGTGGAACACTGGCCAAAAATGCCAATTTGATGATGTGGTACAATGTTCTTGCAAATATGAATCAAACAACCACAATTAATAAACCCAAATGCAATCCTTGAGTATAATTGCTTCAAAGAATATTATGAGAGTTCATCCCCAAATCCCATTATGGAAAACCAAGAGGGATTTTGTCTTCCAAATCTCCAACACCAAGGCTTTTTGTCCTTAATGCTTCAATCTCCAAAATGGAAGAAATAAAGAAATGAAAAAATCGGATATGATAGAATAGGATGATTTAATGTGAGCCTTGGCTTCTCTTTTATAAATACCTACTTTGGGCCCTCTATTTTTATTTTTTATTTTATTTTTCTTTTCCCTCCAAGCATTTAAAAATACTTTTAAATTACATCCAAAGGCCCCTTCTTGAATTACATTTTGAATCAAGTGTTAAAAGCACTTTTTTTTAAATATTACATAGGACTTAAAATAATATGTAAGTGCCCTTTTGAAAATAAAGTGACTGCGACCACTTAAAATGTCGTTATTTTTCTTCCCCTTGCTTTATACTTTAGCCTATGAGAGATGGGGGTAGACTAGAGGTCTTCTCTATGGATATAATCTTGAAATGGGAACATGGCATAATATCATCCTCGACAAAAGCAAGCTTTGAATGCAATGAACCCCCACTGATGGCTTTCTTTGTCCCTCCTCATATGCTGCCACTTCCGTTTTCCATTCCATCGCCTCCCTCTCAAGATCAGCCATATCGTTGCCAATTATCAACTGCCCAATCAAAATATGAATTGATGTCATCGATATTGAGCACCTCATGTGTCTCCTGCCCCTCTACCTTGTTTGCATGCAAACTCAAACACCACTACTAAAGAAAACATAGTTCAAAATGATAAAAAATGATCACTTTTTCTCCTGAATAGTCTTAGCCAAGCATAGTTGATTTCTCAAATGGAAATCACAAGTTTATGCCTAGTTTTTAGCAAGTTTTAACTAGGTTGCACACAAGTTTTTCGAAATAACTTAATGCCAAGTTATTCATGATTAACTCGCATGCCAATTCAACTCATAAGATTCATGAGTTTCTTGTGAGTTTTGCATTTATGATAAAACCCTCACTTAAGTAGCACAATTCCCCTAAAACCAAAACTTATTGTCTACATAAACCGTATGCTCCCTAAAACTTGATCTTGTCTAGATATAGACCCTAGACAGGTCCAAAAATTAATTACCTAATTTGCTATCAAAGTAACTAATGATTCAACTATGCCCTTGCATCATCTACCATCAATTTATATCGAATTTATTTTTCAATATTTTGCAAAGATCTTCGCAAGATTAGAAATAGTATGTATAGAAAAAGCATTCAAATAGGGTCAAGCAATAGATTGGGGCAAGTAGGGCAATATGGGATGCAATGAAAAGAATTGGCTGAGTTTCATATTTAGCAAGACTCAAAAGAAAGTGATGGAGTAAGGAGTCAATCTCTATCCTTCTCATCCAATGTTAAGCAATCATGTCCCTTGACCAAGCAAGTATGTTATGTCCCCTTCCTAAGTTGTGATAGTTTATCAGGATTAGCCTATTCCTCGCGTTCCCATAGGCTAATATGGTTGGTTAGGGGACTCCTCAGCTCATGCTAACGTGTTTGAGACTTCAAGGCTATCTTTATGGCACTTTCCAAAGTAGTTTCGGGCATTGGGTCCATTACTATTTTTAGTAAGTCACCTCCTAGGAAGAGGCAACGTACTTTCATGTTTATCTTTCCTCTAGATGCTCAGTTGTGATGCCTAATGTTGTTTTGGCGGGATTCTATGGCTTGGAGAATTTAATTTAAAATAACGCTAAAGTTCTAAAGTTAAATTAAAATATTTAACTTTACGTTATTCTATTATTTTAAAAGGTGACTTTTTTGGGAGACATAAGGAATGTTTTAAAAAGATTAAATATTTGGCTTTTTAATGGGACACCCAAGAGGGAGTTATAAAGAGGTTTTAAAAATTAAATAAAGCATATTATTTTTCCAATATGGGGCATGGGGTTTTGGGAGTGATACAAAAAGCAATTTTTGAAGCTCATTTAAAAGATATGCTTGATACTTTCTTGGAGAGAACTACAAGTTCTTACCAGCAGCTTTGTGAGGACGAAAACCCTTGCAAAGAACATCCATTTCGGTTGTGAAAGATCGACCTTGGTAGATTTATTGTTGCAAGTATGAGCAGTTGGTGTTGTCATTGATGTCAACAAGCTTGCATTGTCATTGGTGTCAACTGTATGAGAAGGAGATTGTTACAAGAGCATGTGTTGTCTATGTTGTTGCATTGATGATGCTTTGATTAGTTGCGTTATGTTCTCATTAGTAAGCTACTGATGTCAACCTTTGGTGTTGCTTTGATAAGATTTTGTCTATGGTTGAGGAAGTGATGAAGATGATGAGGATGTGTTTCTGGTGCTTGGTTTCCAACTGCTTTTGAGAAAATTTGATAAAAAGAGGAAACAGTGAGTTACAGTGTGTTCTGGGTTGAAAAGTAGGGTTTTGGTGTTGCTCCGCATTTCTTCTAGGTTGAAGATCTGCCTATGCATTTCGGATATGTTTATCAGAGGTGTTCAAAGGTGTTGTATCCAAAATTTGGTGTGTTGAATCATTGTACAAAAGAAGTTTTGTTCACCAGTATGAGAACTATGTATTGCAGGGGTGTCTAGGAGAAATGTTTTTGCTCCACGTTTCTCCGCACTTTGGTCTCAGGTCTTGCAGATCTGAAGGCGTGCTGATAGTGCTGGTATCTTTCTTCAATCGAAGTTGTTTGAGGTTTGGTGCTTTGGAAGTCAATTTCTTAAGTTATAGTGCATGGCAGAGTTGTTTGACTGTACTGGGTGTGTACATTCTTCAGGTGGAAATTGTTGTGAAGGAGTTTGTTGGACTTTACAGTATTTGTGGAGTGTACAAGTTGTCATTGGATCAAAGGAAGTGTGTACTTAAAAGTTTAATGGTGTTCACACGGGTAACGGCCGACCTTAGTGTTTACACTAATTGCGGTGGATGTTTATTGTTTGTAGAAGCGTGTTGTAGCCTGGTGTTATAGATTTGGGTCCCAGATAAGGATTGGTGTGGTCCACCTTCACTTCTATCCGCCACGGAAATGTTTTGGTGCCAACCTAATTTGAATTTGCATAGTTGAGGTGCATAGCCGACCTTGGAGAGTATTTTCAAGGTTGAAGATGATATAAATATGAGTTGAGTTGTTGAAGGATGTGAAGAGAGATGAGTAAGATGCGAATGAAGCAAATTGCAAAGTGTTAAGAGTGTGAATTTGGGAAGTGCAATGTGAGCTTTCATGTGTTAGATTGTTGGATGCAGTAAGCAGAAGGCGTCTACAATTCTACAGAGAGACTGCAAAGGTGTTAGTGATATTGCGGTGGATTTCTTTTGCTTTGAGATGGATTTCTCATTGTAACACTCTTCTCTATCTTCTCTTCTATTCTGGCAGTGAGCTTTTTTTTCTCTTGGGCAGTGAGCCCTTTGTATTCGGTACTAATATTACTTTATATTGTGAGCTAATCCTCACCATGGTTTTTCCCATCTTGGGTTTTCCACATAAATCTGGTGTTCTATTGTGCATGGTGTTGATTTGATTCAGTTTTTGTTATTTGCTTTTCATGTTAAATCATTATAACAGATTAAGGATTAATTCAACAAATGTCTTGTGCATTTAACATTTATTTATAGGGAACTCATTTTGAAAACATTCAAAGCTTTGTGGATTGGATTTCATTAAGATTTTGAGAGGGTTTATATCAGAAATTTTTAAGCATATTGGGGGAGGGCAAATAGTAGATTTAAGACACCAATTTGCAGATTTCAAGGCGCCTCCTTTGCTGGCCATACCACTTCAAGGCAGGCCATACAATTACAAGTGGAGGCGTGTGAGCTAGGGAGTTGGTCGCCTAGTTTTCTGGGCATTTTCTGAGCTGAATGGTGGCACCTAGGTTTGGACAGAAGACGGTTAGGGTTTACGGAGTGGAGAATACACTGAGAATGGAGTTATGAGATTTTTTAGGATTCCACTTTGCTGCTACAGCATTGTTTCAGACCTGCAACTTCAATGCACTTGCTAGGTATGATCAAAAATTAAAATCTTCGTAATTCCCAGCCATTCTATACTACTGTTGTAATTTTCTAAGCAATAATCAATCCATTATCTTGCAAAATAATTTGTATCAGACCTAGGTTTTGGTTCCAGCTGTAAGCATATTGTCGAAATCTTTTAAAATCAGTATACATCGCATTTCTATATTGTTGCAAACATTTTCTTTGAGTTGTACATTTCATGTTATTATCAAAATTGCAATAGACAATATTGCATCAAAAAAAAACTAGGGTGCATATTATAGTGGTATCAGAGCGGTTGCATCCTGCCATCCTGGAGGGTTTGGAAAAAAACAGTGTTATGTCAGTTGAATGAGTAATGCAGCCACCCTAAACACATCATTATAACTTGAGAAGGAACGGGTCAAACACTAGCCTTGAGAGTCAACCAAAGACTGACCTCTTTGCAAGCATTGAAATGGGTGACAGAGAGCAACAAGAACCTAGCACTAGGGAAATGCTAAATGACCTAGCTAGATGGCAGCATGACTTACAGCAAAGTTTAGCTCAGATGGTGGCTCTAATGAACCAACACATATTAGGGAACAACAAAAATGGTGGGAATAATGTTCAAAACAATGGGGGACACAATGGTGGTAACAATGGACATGGAAGGAATAATGGATATGGGGATGGTTCAGTGAATGACAGGGGTACAATTCAGCCGACAAGAACCATAACAGCAAATTCTAGGCCCTTAATGCCTAACTTTCCACCAAGGCATAACATATAGATGGATAATGAGCCCACTCAACATGAGTTACAGGATCAAATTTTGCAGGATTGGAGGGATTCAGGGCTTAAGTTTCAAGTAGAAATGTCTTTCGGGGACTACATGGACCTCCAATTGAGACATAGGCCTAATAGAGGAAGTAGATATCACAACCACGATCTGTAGAGGAGAGTGGGAAAGCTATCTATCTCATAATATGATGGTTCGGGAAAGACTTCAGCTAGAGCATAGGTTCAAAAGTTAGACACATACTTCCATCTTAACCCAATGCCAAAAGACAAAGCCATCAAATATGTTGCAATTCACTTGGATGGCAATGCACATGAGTGGTGGCATCACGGTATGATCACCTTGGGCCATGACCGGATTGACTTCTATGTTGAATTCACAGAGACATTGATAGATAGGTTCGATAAGAAGGATCCAAAGTTACACTTTAAGGAGTTAGCTCAACTCAAGCAATGGGGTTCAGTGGATACATATATAGCAGAATTTTAGAGGCTCTTTGTGTTGGTAACTGATATATCGGAGAGAAGGTTGATTGTATTGTTTGTTGATGGTCTTGTAGACCGCCTGAGAAGTTGGATCAAGGCCCTCAATCCACCTACTCTACAAGATGCCATTAAAAAGAAAGGAGGCCCTCTTCTTCCAAAAACAAATTTCAGTCTTAAGGATTTTCCCCACAAGAAGGACAAGGATAAAAGACACTTCTCTAAGGATTTCAATCCACCTAAGAATGTGTCTAACAAGTTGGACATCGATCAGCTAAATGAGCTTAGATGCAAGAAATTGTGTTTTCATTGTAGGGAACCTTGGGACCCTTCACACAAAAGTGTCATTAAGGCAAAGGCCAAACAGATTGAGTTTTTTTCAGCTGATGATACTACATCAGAAAATTTTGATTAGCATTCTGAATTTGAAAGTAGTGATGGGAAGAGTGCAGCAGATGAGGCTGAAAAAGAACACGGATGAGGTGTTATTGCCAAACTTTCTAGCTTTTAGAAGGTTGGTTCTTTCAAGGTTAGAGGAGTACTCTGTGGGCAGCGAATAATCACACTAATTGGCATAGGTGCTACTCATTTCATTGATGAGGGGCTCATGGCTAAGAGAGAAATCCAAACAAAAAATTTTGAGGGGTTTAAGGTGATGGTAGCAAATGGTTTTACCCTTACTTGCACACGTAAATCTCTAACTTGGGCATACAGTTGGGAGAGTATCAATTGAGGGATTATTTCTATGTGGTAAGTATAGGGGAAACAGATATTGTCTTGCGTATGCATTGGATGCGTACACTTGGTGAGTTCACCGTGAACCTAAACGCTATGGAGATGAAATTTGAATCAAAGGGCAAGAAGATAGTGCTCAGAGGGATGTCAGATGATGGTGCTAAAGTGGTCTCCTTCAAAAGAATGGAGAGATTAATTTGACATAACTAGGTGGAGTGGGCAACTGAGTGTATCATAATGCCTACAGTTTCAGAGCAGAAAAAAGTTCATCACCCAAATATTCAAGCTTTTCTATCTAAGCATAGCAAGGTATTCAGTAGTATACCACCTAGGAGACCTCCTACAAGAGGGATTGAGCACATAATTGAGTTGGAAGAGGATGCTAAGCCCGTGATCACTACACCTTACCACCATCCTAAGAGGCATAAGGATAAGGTTGAAAAGGCAATCAAAGAATTGTTGGACATGGGACATGTTAGGCCTAGCAAAAGTCCCTTTGCTTCTTCTATAGTGTTGGTCAAGAAGAAGGATGGTTCAATGTGCATGTGTATTGACTACAGATCCTTCAACAACAAAAAAAATTAAGAATAGGTACCCCATTCCGCGCATTGATGAGCTTATTGATGAATTACATCGTGCATGCTACGTCTCCAAAATCAACTTAAGATCAAGGTATCACCATATTCGGGTTACGGAGATAGATGCAGAGAAAATAGCATTCAAATGTCACTTTGGGCATTCTGAGTTCTGGTGATGCTATTCAAGTTGACTAACACACCGGCTACATTTTATTCATGTATGAACAGGGTGTTCAGAAGGCAGCTCCGAAAATCCATGTTGATCTTTTTCCATGTCTTGGGATGAGCACTTGAGGCATCTTGAGGAGGTGTTCAGCATTTTAGAGGAGTCATTCTATGCCAAGGAGTCTAAATGTGATTTTGGCATGATTAAATTACTTCACCTTGGCCATATTATCAGCTCTGAGGGGGTCAAAATAGACCCAAATAAGATCAAAGCAATCATGGACTAGCCACCACCTACAAATCTATCACAGCTTAAAGTATTTTTGGGTTATATGGGTTCTACAAGAGGTTCGCGAAGGGTTTCTCACAAGTGGCAACTCCCCTCACAAACTTAACTAAGGGGGAATTTGTTTGGTCAAATACGGCTCAACAATGTTTTGATCATTTCAAACAGATCATACGTACTTGCCTCATACTAGCCATTCTTGATTTTTCTAAGCCCTTTGTTTTGGAGTGCGATGCCTTGGGGGAGGGGATTGGAGCAATGCTAATGCAGGATAAGCATCCCATTGCCTTTGAGAGCAAGAAGCTAAGGGGTGTCGAGAGGAGCTACTCGATTTATGACAAGGAGATGCTAGCCATAATGCATGCATTGGCCAAAGTTCAGGCCTTATCCATTGGAAGGAAGGTTCATTGTAAAAATGGATCATGACAACCTAAAATACATCCTAAGTCAAAAGGACTTGAATGATAGGCAGCAAAAGTGGGTGAGTAGGCTCCAGGATTATGACTTTGACATCGAGTATGTCAAAGGTAATACAAATATTGTTGCTAACGCATTGTCCAAGAGACCTACTTGTGCTCTTTAGTTGAGATATCGGTTGATTGGAGGGAGTTGATTACAACAAAGTATGTTAAGGATCTATGGGCTACAGGTATTCTTGATGGGACCACACAAGATGATAGGTACAAGGTAATTGATGAGTTGATCTTCTATAAGGACAGGATTTACTTGGTACCTATTTCAAGGCTCAAGGCAATAATTTTGAGGACTTTCCATGATGCACCTATGGCTGGTCACCCAAGGTTCTTCAAGACATATAGGCAGATCCGGGAAAGGTTTACTTGGAAGGGGCTTAAAAACGAGATCCTCAAGTATATCAAAGAGTGTCCCACATGCGAGCAGAATAAACATGAGCACACCTATCCAGCGGGTTTGTTGCAGCCCCTACCCATTCCCTATCAAAAATGGGAAAGCATCTCTATGGATTTATCACAAGGCTATCGAAGGCTCAAGGCAAAGATTGTGTCTATGTTGTTGACAGCTTGAAGAAATTTTCTCATTCCTTTGCCATTTCAGTGACATATACAGCAACACTGGTAGTTGATCTATTTTTTAGGGAGATCTTTAGGCTCCATGGGATGCCAAAGAGCATTGTGAGTGACAAGGACAGCAAATTCCTGAGTTTATTTTGGCAAGTGCTTTTCAAACTAAGTGGAACTAAGCTTACTCCAAGTACTAGTTATCACCTACAGATTGATGGGCAAACGGAAATAGTGAATAAGTGGGTGGAGAGGTATCTCAGGAATTATGTTTCAGGGCAGCAGAAGGCATGGGTCAAATGGTTGCACCTTGGGGAGTATTGTTACAACTCCACTTAACACGTCTATCAAGATGTCACCGTTTATGGCACTGTACGGGTATGAAGCTTCGAACTTTATTGAGCTGCTATTTGGGGACAATAAGGTACCTAAGGCTAGGGATTTACAACAAAAAGGTTAGGACATTATGAAATCTCTGAAGTAAAATTTGCAACAGGCCCAAAACCAGCAGAAGATGTATGTTGATGAGCATTGTACAGAGCGTAGTTTTGAGGTGGGTGATATGGTATACTTGAGATTACAGCCCTATAGACAATCCACACTCAGGAAAATTCAAGAAAAGAAGCTTAAGTCATGGTTCTATGGTCCCTTCAGAGTCTCCAAACGGATTGGGGAGGTGGCTTATGAGCTGAAGTTGCTAGCTAATAGTAGAGTACATAATGTATTTCAAGTGTCTCGCCTTAAAAAGACATCGGGGCACAATGTGGTTCCCTCCTTGGAGTTGCCACCTTGGATGAGGAGGGTAAGTTGGTTTTGATCCTTGAGACGATTATTGATGTCAAGGAGCATACTCTACGGAAGACGACAATCAAGGAGTATTTGGTTAAGTGGAAAAACCTACCAATTAAGGATGCAACATGTGATGTCCCCTCGCTAGACAGTTCTCGGGAACAGTGTGTTAGCCCTTTATTGGACCCTTGTGGGCTAGCCAGAGTGGATAGAGGGTTAGTGATGCTTTTTGGAGAGTTTGGCTGTTCGTGTTTTCAGTGGACAGTGCTTGGATCACAGCGAGCGTTTGCATTCCAGGAGTTCACAGCTTCTGACGGCACGAGATTATCCTGAGTTTTGAGCATATTATGGAATTTTAAGTGATTAAGTTAATTTATTAACTTAAAACGCCTTTTATTAAAGTCACATTTGACTTTAATTATATTTTATATCACTTAAATGTCAAAAGGAGGATTATAATATTTTAATAACTTGAAATATTGAAAAGTGCGCTCAAAGTATTTATGGCAACTATTGAAAAGGGATTATATTAAAATATTAAAATATTTTAATGAAAGCAAAGGCCGTACTTTTCTTGAAATGCGTGCCATTTGGTATAAAGGCATTTCCTGGCAATAGAAACTCACTTCTTGATTTTTTCGATTTGCCTTGTGCATTTTTCCTCTGAGCAATATCCTGTGACCAGGGTTTGATCATTTTGTCCATTGGAGAACGGAAAACTCTTCAGTGTTGAGTACTCTTGAGGCTGTGAAAGATCAGCTGAATCAGTACAGGTTGAGAGCTTCACACAGAAGTTCTACAGTTGCAAACAGAGATTTTATTCATGCAGTTGTTTGTTCTTTACAATAAATGAGGGTTTCTTGATGGCGCTTCATTCAGCAGAGACAGAGAGTTCACAGAGGTTACTTGCATGAATTTCCATAGCCGTACGGCCTGCCTTGGAAATTGTGCCTTGAAAAGGCGTATGAAGTAAATGAGAAAAACGCCTTCCTTTCTTGTTGGTTTTGGGTTCTATCATGGGCGCCTAGCTATTGCAGAGCATTGTGACCTATTTCTCAGCAGGAGAAACCACTTTTGGAGCCTTGGCGTGCCTTCATGCTGATTTTCACCATTTTCGGCTGTAGATTTGGCCATTTCTTATTTAAAATAATCTGGAGCCCATTTGGTATGTTTATCATTCTTAATCTATCTGTTGGAGTTATATAATATATTCTGTACTTTCATTTTGAAGAAATAAGATCAAATTCATTTTCTATGAGCAAAAATATGTTGCGTCCCTTCTCTTTTGTCTATTAAGAATTCTTTAAAAACCGTAAAAACACATTTAAAGACTTAAGAAAAGAGGGTTTTGAGCTGAGAGCCAGCAGGGCTCATCATAGTGGTATCAGAGCTCACATCCTGCCAGCTTGTGGGGTTTGAGAATTTATGAAGTCAAACAGAGAGGGTTTTGGTAAGTCCTATTTCAGAGGTGGCCCTAGAAATCAAAGAGGCGACCAGAATCCTTTTCCACCATTTCCGTTTGCAGATCAGGAGGAGGAATTAGATTGGGACAATATGGCGAACAGGGCTGGAGAAAGTTCTCATAGAAATAATTGGGAGGATGAGGACAGAAAAGCCAAAGACGTGCTTAGAGGCATGGTTGCAGGACAAGAGCAGGTTGCAACTATTCTTCAACAACTCAGCACGAATGTTCAAAATTTGTCAATGAACAGAGCTCGTAGTTTGGATTCAGATAGAGATGGCAGTATCCATAGACAGCCACAGAGGATTATAGATCCAGTACGCACCTATGAGAGAGCTACATATCCCACGTTCACCAGAGATGATGCTGAGGAAGTGGATGAAGCTGAACAAGGTGGTGAAATTAATTTTGCAGATAATATTATGGCTATGCATGATGAGTGGGATAATTTGCCACCAAGGGTTAAGGAGCACCTTAACTTTGACAGATTCATAAGCCAGAAGAGAGAACACACCAGAAACAGGAATGACAGGAGGCCTAAAAACAAGCAAAGTGATCTCAGACAGGCTACCAACAAACTAACCTTAGTTCACTATGATGGCAGTGGTAGAGTTACAGCACGTGCCTGGGTGAGTAAGCTGGATACTTTCCTGACACTACGCCCCATGCCTGAGGTGGATGCCATTCGCTTTGCAGCACTTCATCTAGATGGCGTAGCACATGACTGGTGGATTCATGGCATGACTACCCTTCATCATGACAGGATTACCTCTTACCAGGAGTTTACTGATAGACTGGTAGAGAGATTTGACAGAAGGGATCCTGAGCTTTTCTTCAGAGATTTAGCACAGCTGAAACAGTTGGGTAGCTTGGAATCGTACATTGGTGAATTCCAAAGACTATCTGTTATGGTGACAGGGATCTCAGAGAGAAGGCTGGTCATATTATTTATTGAAGGTCTTTTCGAGCCCATGAAAGGTTGGATAAAAGCATTTGATCCACCTACCTTACAGGAGGCAATGAGGAAAGCTCGCAGCATGGAGCTATCTACACCTCGTAAGCCTTTTAGCTCGAGCTCGAAGCCTACAACATCATACACGGAAAATAAATCAGATCCAAAGAAGGCTGATAATACAGATCAGAAAAAGAAATTTGCAGCCCCTTTAGATCGAGAAACCATGAATGATTTGAGAAGGAGAAAACTCTGTTTTTATTGCAAAGGTCCGTATGATTTTAATCACGATTGCCCCCTCAAACCAAAAGGGCAAAACAAGCATATGGAGTGGTTTTATGAGGAAGAACCATTGACTGATTTTTCTGATCAGCGAGCTCCAATCTATGATACAGATGGGGAAGAATCAGAAAATGAAGCAGAAATTGCAGAGGAAACAGAACTTAAGGAGGCTCATATGTCCAGCATGCAGAAAGAGGGTTCTTTCAGACTCCGTGGGATCCTAGCTGGTCAAAGGGTCATATCTCTCCTTGATACAGGTGCAACCCATAACTTCATCGATTCACGGTTGGTAGAGAAACGGGGTATTCAAACTCAGCAGTTTGAAGGTATACGTGTGAGGGTTGCAGATGGGAACACTCTCGATTGTGAGAGGATGATACCTGACTTGCCTTTGATACTTAATAATTTCGAGTTCAAGGCAGATTTTTATGTGGTAAACATGGGTGGAACTGATGTAGTTCTTGGCATGAAGTGGCTTCATGCCATAGGAGAGTTCACGCTTAATTTGCGTGACATGGAGATGAAGTTCACCATTGATGGCACAAATCATATTCTAAAAGCCATCAGGGACAGCAACCTTAGGGAGATTTCACTTCGGAGAATGGAGCGTTTGATTCATAATGATATGGTAGAGTGGGCTGCTGAATGCAAGCTAATGCCTTCACAGTTGGATCAACAAGCTTCTCCATACCATCCAGATGTGCAGGAACTTCGAATCAAACATGCGAAGGTATTCAGTGCTATTCCACCAGGCAGGCCTCCTGATAGAGGTATTGAGCATATTATAGAGCTGGAGGAGGGCACGAAACCGATTATGATTACTCCTTACCGGCACCCCAAGCGTCTGAAAGATGAGATTGAGAAGACTATTCAGGAGCTGTTAGCTATGGGGCACATCAAGCCGAGTAAGTCACCCTTTGCTTCATCAGTTGTTTTGGTGAAGAAAAAGGATGGTACACTTAGAATGTGTATCGATTACAGAATGCTCAACAGGAAAACCATTAAGAACAAGTATCCTATTCCTCGGATAGACGAGTTGATAGACGAGCTTCATGGAGCTTGCTACTTCTCAAAGATTGATTTGAG
>VDFB02070453.1:0-23441 GCA_007258455.2 Sequoia sempervirens
AAAAGTGACTAAGAATGCAACGTTTCAACTTCATAAAATGATATAATATGGGTCTACTTGAATGATATTACATGGGCCGAATTTACCTTGACAAAAGGCAACGATCAAGTTTTTAATATAAACAAATATTTATAGTGGCTAACTCATTAATTCTGGCCGACTTTATGAAAAAAGAATATAAAATAATCAGCGATTAGATAAATAAAGGACATCAATTTCATTGTGAAAGGGCAGAAATTAAATTGAAGAGTTACATCTTATGTGAAAGGTGTTGTTCTTTGTGAAAGAGTGTGTCCATTACTTGCAGTGAGAAGATATAAAGAATAGGTGTGGTTAAAAAAAATTAAAAAATCAATGATATATTTTTGAATATAAGGAAGAGGAAGAGCAGAAAACTGAAGAGTAAATCTGACTTATTTTGAGAATATATGTAATAAAGAGCATATTTAAAAGGGTAGAGAAGTATGAAGAATATTTCAGATTGGTATTAAAGAATATACAACCCATGTATGTAGATGAATGCAAATATGTATGAAGAATATGTGTGAAAATTAAGAGTAGATTTGTGAGGAAAACATTGATATATTAGTGATCAAATTAAAGGAAGACATTGACAAAGTTGGATCAGATTTGTGGTCAGTTTGTGTACGGGTTGGAGCCTTTCATAGATTGGTGCATAAAATTTTGTCGAGCGGAGATTTGTGTCTCCTGTGAGTTGGTGCTCACTATTTGTATGTGAAGTAGGTTGGAACCTACAAGAAAAGAAGAAGATCAATAAGATATATAAGCAATAAGTTGTCGTGGTTTTCTCTTGCAAGGGTTTCTGCGTAAAATTGTGTGTTGTCTCTATGCTCTAAATTGCCAACGCTTACTTGAATGCTTTATTGTGATTGGTTAAGTTTTGAGAAGTAAAAGATTGTTAGATATTGATTCACCCCCCGTTCTCAATATCACCATGTGTTCATCAAGCATGATGGCTTTTGTATTGATTACTGAATAAATACAATTAGATTGGATACAATTGGATTATTACAATGTTTAAATGTATAAGTGAAAAAACAAACCTAAATGAAACCCTAGGTGAGAATTAAGTTAGATCATGACAAGTGTCCCTATCTTATGATATGAGACAAAATGATCTAAATATAGCTCAAATCTAATAATAAAAAAACACTCCTAAGTTTAGCTCAAGTGAATAAGTAAAAAGGGACCTAAGTAGTTAATTGATGATTAATTAATTACTAGGTGATTAACCTATTTACTCCAATAGTAGTGAGGTTTATAAAGTGCATAGTACTCACCCTTGACAAAAATAATAAAATTTATGTGGGCCTTTGAATGCATTAGCCAAGACCTCTTGAACAAAATTAGAACTGAGGGAAGCACAACATTAGTGGAAGAATGAGGACAAGCAAGCATAATGGCAGACGTCTATAGAACAAGGACTAGGGATGGGGGATGAGGATTTGATGCAAAATAAACACTACATATGCTCTAATAGCAATGTTAGACCAAGAAATTAGATTGCAAAAATGCAAGATGAAATAAAAAATGTAAACCCAAAATTGCATTTCTTCAATGAGAAGCAATGTGCAAATTTATCAATAGATTGTAACCACACTTATCTCAGATGACTTAACTATTCAATTCATCTTTATTATGACTATTCAAATTTTATAATAAAATATCAATAATACTTATGATTATTTACATAATATCATAGAGACATTTTCTTTAAGACAAAGAAGGGGTCATTATTGGAGTGAGTAGTGGTAGGTTCCATGAGGTGGGGGAAAAACATGAAGAAGAAACTACCATTTACAAAGTTCAAAGTTACAAGCAAGGGTGACCTAGTCGCTCTAGAGGCAAGGTTGCTATTGTAGAGGGGGAGAGGATTTCTTGGAACTATTTTTTGATGTGGCCTTTGCCAAACTAGTCATAGAGCCTATGAATGTTCATATACATTATTTGAAGGACAAGGGAGGAGTGAGATCAAAGCTTGTGTAGTAGAAACCAATGAAGAATTAGTTGATTCACCATTACAAGAACCAAAGTAGGGAGAAGCCCTAATGATAAAGGGAAAATAACAAGCTTGTGCAAACAAGTCCCTTCCAAACCATCTATAAATTAAAGGGTAAGTGTTGAAAAGTTATCATGGATAGTGGTAACATGGATAATTTGGTTTCAATGGAAATAATGGATAAGTTACATTTGAGGAGAGTGGCGTATCCAAATCCATACAATTTTTTATGGTTATAGAAGGATTGTCATGTAGTGATGAAAGAACAATGTCTTGTGAGTTTTCCATATTGAGTTGTACAAAGATGAGATGTGGTGTGGTGTGTTGTACCCAAACCAAATTTTTTGCTTCATCAAGGCATTTTGCTTAAAAGAGTTTAAACCTTGTTAAATGATGTCAAATACAGTTTTTGGTCAATATCAAGCATGGACTTTGGTCAATGTCATGTCAGTCAAAAGCAACTGTTGAGCAGTACCTGTTGATCAAAACTTGAATCGGGGACTCAGATCGAGGCATTTCACGATGAAGGAGCATTTCACGACGAGGATATACCTTTACACGATCATTTTAGTGGTCAGAAGGGTGATTTTCAGTGATCAAATTTATGAAGATTTTTCAAGCAGAAGCAAATCTGCGCCCCTGTAGCTCAGGGGTGCCCTTCTCCTTGAAGGCTCAGATCTTATTGCTTTTGTTTGTAAATATAGTTAATCTCTTCAGAATTGGCCTAGCTCTCCAACAAGCTATCCTGCCAAGTCATCCGAGGTCCACGACTCCGGTTGCTGAGGTTAGAAGTTGAAGCTTCAAGAAATTGTAGATTGTAAAAGATGGTCAATTTACAGCTTTGATGCCTCTGTAGCCCAGGGGTGCCCTTCTTAAAGGAGGTCTAGATTCTGTTATTCCTACTTGTTGATATATTCAATCTCTTCCTAAGTAGTCTGGCTATCCGACGAGCTATCAAATGCAGACATCCGAGATCCAGAGCTCCGACAATCAAAGTCAGAAGTTGATGTTGCAAGGAGTTTTTACATCACAGAAAGTTGTCAACTGCTAAATTTGCGCCCCTATAGCTTAGGGGCGCCCTTCAAAATGACCCCTGAGATGGATGAGTTTGTAGATGAGGTCTTCCTGAGATCTTTGCTACTCTAGTCCGGCTTCGCAGTACACCAGTCAACTTGTCAATCTGATATTCTGAGAGATCGTGGCAGAGATTCTACCAGACATGTAAATCAGAGGGTGGAGAAATGTGGTATTTTCGCCTGTACTTCTGTAGGCCAGGGGCGCCTAGCCTTTAGGCCTCTCATATGGGGTTATTAGCTTTCAAAGTCTTCACGAGACTCGTGCACAATTACTCCAGCTATCCAACGAGCCCAACCGTCAACCTCCGAGATTTGGCAAACGCTTGTACGTGCGAGGTCTTTGCAAAATACTGAAAAACTAAGACAGCTTGGAAAATGGCTGTCTGGTCGTATATTCCATCTTGGGAAAGGCGCCCTTCTCTTTGAGGTCTTAGAAGCAGTTTTCTTGCTTCGTTGACTCCAAAGACATCTCTCCTAGGTTCTTCTGGCTATGTGCTGAGACAGATGGTGCTCGAATCAGGTCACCCCAGCTCCCGATATCAGAGGTCAAAGTAGGGCATCTGATTGCGAGTTGTACTTATATCAAAATGGTGTTTGAGCCTTTTCAGGCCAGGGGTGCCCTTGCTTTTGGGTTCCTTAATACAACTTTCACATGCCTTGCGTATATTCGTTGGATGCAGAATACTTCTAGTCACGCAGTGAGCCTATCATCCAGTTAGCAGGGTTCACTGTTCATCGTTAGCAGTCGTTTGAAGCATCAGATGGCAGTATGAAGAAATGGCTAAGTCTGATGTCTGAAAATCAATTTAATCAAAAGCACCTAATTTTTTGAGGTGTTAAACGTTGATTTTAGCAGTAATGACTCCCAACAGACATTTCTTCCTTGCTCTGCAGGCTTCGCGATGAATATTCCTGTTTGGTCTCAGCATCACCCAGTCACCCAGAAATTAGTGTTGAATATGGTCAGTTGTAACTTTGTAGTCAGCTACAAAGTAGGAAGTTAATAAAAAACGTAATATCTTGAGCAAATGGACGCCTATGAGGACAAATGAGGATTTTTTGAAATTAGTGAAGTTTGCTGGATGAGTCCAAGAGCTCAATATGGTTTGTCAACTGATTAAAATAATATTAAATATTTATTTTGCATATTTGAGCATTAAATGGCGATTTTCTTAAATTGGCGCCTCTTTGTGCTGGATTTTCAAATTGCATGATGTATATTTTTATTATTATTTTATTCCGGACTTCAAGTTAGTCTTAGTTCGAACTGGAGGGGTCCAATCAGAAGCATTCTATTTCAGTCGAGGGTTTTAAATCTTGCAGTCATCATTATGGTGTGAATTTACTTTATTTAAACATGGCACCAGTCATTAATTTACTCATCTAGCTCAAAGAAATTTGTATTTCTTCAAGGAAAGGGCGATTTTCTTCACAGGATTGGGCAATTTTATCAGTTTTCAGTGGCAATTTCATCAAATAATTCCTTTTGCAGGTGCAAGTTCATAGATCATCAGCAAATTTGAGAAACAAGTGGCGATTTTGACAAAGAAAGACATTCAAAAAACGTCTTTTCTCCTCTCAGATTCTCCAAATTCTCTCAAATTTCAATTCACATGTTCCTGGAATTGGCAAACTTTGGAAAATTTGATCATCTAGATCATTTCTATATAGCTTCCTCGAATAAAATTCATGTGCTTGAATTTTCAGGAATTTTTAGCTCAGAGCATCAGTTCTCGAGTTTCTAATTTTCTCAACTGAAAATTCCCTGCATGGTCAAGTAGAAGTTAGATTTTCGCATTTCTGGCGTTCTGGGTTGCCTTAGAATATTTTTCTGGACAAAACCCATATTTCAGATTTTTCGCCGAAAATAACCCTTCGATAGGCTATTTTTAGCTTTCCAGAAATCTTGTCAGAACATAGTCGAGTTCACAGTCAATGGGCGAGTTTTTCAAAATGCAGTACACTCAACTCGAATACAGGACCAAATTAGTCCTAACTCACGACTTCATTGGGACAGTTGAGACGAATCTCCACAAGGTGCTGCCAGAGGTAGTCTTAGATCCAATCAAAATCAGAGATTCGATTATTCAGAACATTCAGCAGTTCGGGTTACTTGAGGCCGCTTCCATACCTATCTCTGCTCATTGTGTTGAGTTTGTGATGTCTTGTATTAAGCATTACAACTCTGCTACTCGTGAGATAGTGTCAGTAGATGGACAAGTTATTTGCAGTCTCAAGCCTTTGGACGTTGAAAGAAGTTTTGGTATCCCTCAACACTCAAACAGTCTGGTTATTTCTATGGAGCAGTGTGAGCATGCATTTAACGCTGATGTAGACAAGTGCCAAAGTAAGATGGCAAAACGATGGTTGAAGTAAGCGAAGAACAAATTGCCAAACAATGTGGGTCGTGGTGAGTACAAGGATGAGTACGCGATTCTAATTACACTCTTGAATCGTGTCTCAGGTCATTCACATGCAAATGTTTTCCAACCCTGGATGTATTACATCATTGGTCGCATCATATCTGGGCAGGAGCATTATGACTGGGCATCCTTCATCAACGATGTTATCCACAAGCAAATCACCGATTTCCTAGTTGCCCACGAGTTTCACATGTGTTCTTACCTCGTGTACTTGATTGCCTCTCATGGTCAGTTCCAAGGGTTAAACACCGTTGGCATTCTCAGTGTTTAGAAAGTCTATCACTATTATGATCAACTTGAGTTCATTAAGGCTGAATGTCACTTCAAGCGTGTTCACGAGGCTTTCCTGACTTATACAGTGAGAAATTTGGATCGGGAGTTGCACGTTTGTATCTCGGCAGTTGCTAGAGCAATGATGGATGGTTGGGCGGACTGGTTCATTCAGTTCCCGACATACACCTATATCCGAGTATATGGATTTACAGGAAATTCAACCATGCTTCCACGCTATTCTTTGGATAGAACAGTCTTTATGAAGTTCCTGAGGCAGTTACATGATGTTCATCGTCATTTACGCCGCAAGCATAAACCAGCTGCCAATTTTCCCTTTCAGTTTGGAATATATTGGTGCAAAACGACAGTTGATGCCAAAGTTGCAGGACAGGAGCTAGAGAGGTATCATCTCAAGTATCTTGTAGAGGTACGTGCCTATGATCCTTGGGGTCATTACACAACACGCCTCGGTGGTCGTGCACATCATAAGCCTACTATGGAAGACTATTGGGCAAATTGCGTGGATGACTTCGAGGTCCGAAGACGTAGCTACGACCACTTCTCTCACAGATTTTTGTTTTCTTCGCAGAAGATGTGGGAGGTTTATCAGATGATGAGGGAGAAGTCCTTCCTCAGTTTTTTAGAGAGCAAGTTGACACACAGCCATTGCCAGCAGTTAATTGGTACGCCAAGGAGTACGCGTCAGTAAAGGAGAGGTCAAGTAGAGTTATTCAGAACAATATACTTTACCTCGACAACAAGAAGACCAAGAGGGTAAATGTGCCTAGAGCAGAGCCGCCAGTGGTGGATCCTTCGCTACCTTCCTCGTCGAAACCCAAACAAAAGAAGAGGAGTAACCCTCCCAAGAAAAGTCAAGCGCCAAACAATTCAAAAGGTAAGCCTCTTGCCATTGATACACACACAGATCTTGTCAGACATCTTGTCACAGAGCCAGTTCAGAGTCCGCTAGTGCCTGAGGTTCATCCTCAAGTTCCTACACCAGTTCCGAAGCAGGCACCAGTCCCAATTCACATCGAATTGGATTTAGACTCCCCATCTCATAGCAGCTCCTCTACATATTCACTCTCGTCAGAGCCTCTTGTTTCTAGTACATATTCTTCCAGTAGCATTAGCCGAGACCAGTCTTGGATTGAAACTCAACTGGGAAGGAAGAGGAGGCATCCATCCTATGTCCTTAATCATTCAGACTTTGATTAAGTTTACCAAGATGCGCCAGACAAGAGGATCAAGAACATGGTCCATGTGGAGAGGAATGTTGATATGGAGGTCATCATTGAGACTGCTATACCTCCACAAGGGAAGAGTTTGGAAGAGTTGGAATCTCAGGACTTTGAGGTTATCATAGTCAACCTTGGTCGTAGCACACGCCAGACTCAGGTTGATCTCCTACAGGTTGCTATAGACAGTGTTAGGGATAGAATGTTGAAAGACAGAGAAGACAAGTCAGCCCTCAAGGATGAAATCAGACAGCTTCGTCAATACATTTCTAGCCTTGTACACAGGTCAGATGTCACCGCCACACTCCCACCGATGCTTGAGCCTCTAGCAAAATAGGGCTAGCTTAATCATTTGGTTGCATACGACAAGCGTTTGGAGGAATGGGAGGAGGAGTTTGTTGCTAGAGGCCTTTTTATGCTTACAGAGCTATATTAGTTGCGGTACAATGCACGAGAGCTCCGTCTTCGTTTCCAAGATGAGCGAGACATGGAGATTAGTAGACCCCGGGACGAGATTATGATTGCTCACCTGAGTATGGCATATGAATCAATCACAGATGTAGAGGATAAAGAGGCTATCTACTCTTGGAAAACATAATTGGTTTTCAAGGCAAAGATACAAGAAACGATGGCATCAGAGTTGGCTGACAGTAGAGAGCACGTTACTAGTGCACTCCGATTTGTGAGAACCTTAGTATCTCGCTTACCGTGCCGGTATCAGATTGAGGGTGGTGCATATGTTGAGCTTACTGATGTACAATCAGAGCTCCAAGCACTCATTCATACTATTTTCAATGGGGAGACAGTTGGCTGTAAGATTAATCAGCTTACAGTCATGTCGGCGTTGTTCGATGAAGCAACCAGGAGCAGAGGTGAACTTCAGTCCCAGATCATAGCTGGTGAGGACATGCTACACAAACATAGCATACTTCAGCAGAGTATCAGAGCTCCAGATAGTGATGCAGTTAACAATCTTGTTGAGGGATTGGTTGCTCGAAATCACGGCCAGTAGACTTCAGTTCCCACCTCTCAAGATAGACATTACACACAAGAGTTAAACTTGGTGTTATCTTTTCAAGTTAACTCGTTGTCTCATCTCATGCATATCTATTCTGGGATTAGCTTTATTCACTTGGAGTTATATTTAGGGTTTATGTTAACTGATGGTAGTGTTCCAGTTAACTTGCTTTCAATAAGGACGTGCATGCTTGCACATTGTCCATTTAGATTAATTTGTATCGGTTAACTGATGGTAGCTTTCCAGTTAATTGTATAGTTTGTTTTATTAGGGTTTAGCAATAAATCTTGCATGCATTGCAAGACTGCAGATGACTCAAGGTGATTTTAGGGTTCCCTACACCTTTCGATGTCTATAAATAAGAGCTTTTGCTCATTTGTACATAACTTTTGCGTGATAGCATACATGTTGTGCCCACCTTGCCTATAGTATCGCTATTATTGTATCTGTTCAAGAACTTTTGCACGAGAGAGAAATATATGTTGTGCCTACCTTGCCTAGATTGTATGCGTGTCTCGCCTATGCAATTTATTGTCCTAGTTGGCTATCCTTCATGTTTTGTGTTCAATAAACTCATTCAGATTGAGCTGATAGATGTGCCACCTTGCCTTCAAGTTGAGAATTTGTACTTGGTTATCATGTGATGTGTGTGAATAATTAACTTATTCAAATTGAGCTGATAGTTGTGCCACCTTGCCTTCAAGTTGAGAATCTGTACTTGGTTTATCGTGTGTTGTCGTTTCCAATAAGCCTATTCAGACAAGCAGATAGTTGTGCCACCTTGCCTTCACGTTGTGAGTTTGTACCCGACTTATCGTCAGATAATCATTCCCACTCTGTTTCCTCATGCTCTGAATTCTTAAGGGGATTGGATAGTTAAAGTTACTTAGTTTTGTGTGTTGTAGTTAAGTCTTTTGAAACCAGAAAATACTTAGCTGCAACGTATAGAGTTTTCTTGAAAGCCTTGTACCTCTTACAGCTGAGACAAAAAGACAAGATATAGTTAGTTTATTTCCCTTTTCAAGCATTTTTGTCAAGCACAACGAGGGAGCTTCCCCTCCTAATTTGAAGAGCACTCATTGCATAGTGTGCATAGCTGTCCGTACCAACTTGCGTTCCAGAGGTGTTAGTTGTTACGCCAACACGGTGTCATGCCTATGGACATGTGCCATGTCTTGTTAGGAAGACCATGGAAGTTTGACCACAATGTTTTTAATAGTAGGGAAAATACCTACACACTTCTCAAAGATGACAAGAAATACACATTTTAAATCTAGTGAGGGAGCAAGATGAAGAATGTGAGGGATTCTAGGGTAATGCTTACTACTAGGAAAGAGTCCCATAATAGTTTGAGAACAAGGAGGATGAACATAATCCTATGGTTAAGTTTGCTTATAAGAGTGCACTAAACAAAAGCATTAGAAATATATTCTACGTGTTGTAGGGTTGCAAAGAAAAGTTAGGAAGAGTACACAAGATTTGGAGAATGTATGTTATATGCCTAGACAACCAACAAATTATAAATGAACATGCAAAACATTGATAGGTATATCAATCATGGTCAAAGAAATGATATTTGGTATTAGAGAGCACAAATGCTGGAAAGGAAAAAGGTAAAAGTAGAGTGCATTCAAAATCCAAGAGTTGTTGAGGGAAGAACAAGGGAAGGGAGGACAAAATATCCAATTAAGTGGAAGAGTACATCTATAAGAGATGTCATTTGGATGATTCCTACATAGAGATATTAGAACTAGTATGGCATTAAGCTCCTACAAGCTTCATCATGACAAGGAGCTTAATGTCTTTTCTTACCTTGGCATCTAATGTAGGAGCATCTTGGGGCCAACACAATCAGCATCACCAAAAAACATATTTTATTTTTTCAATTTAGCATCCACCTTTGGTAGAATCTTGGAGGGCTTTATTTTAACACTGGTTTGAAGGTTCATGAAACTCCAAGGAAGTTGAATAGTCACAATTTCACGAAAGTGCTCACATTTGTGGACCACCTTGCACATTGTTGACTTTTGCATGCCTTTGTCATTGATTGTAGTGTTCATGTGATGGGTAGTTGTTCTTTATCAAGAATCTTTCATGCTTACTTTGATGTGGTGGTCAAGTGTAATAAGTTACTTTGGAATTACACTTTGACTTGTTGATTATTGCTTGACAATCTTGAAGAAGGCACCACATTTGTAGGGAGTTACTTGTGAGGAGCTACACTTTGACTCCATCCATGAAACTTCTAGATTTGGGTGCCACATTTTAAGGATGGAGATAAAAATGGCATAGAAGAGGTCAAGAAGCCATAGATTTCTTGCAAGTTGAAGACAAAGTGTGGTAGTTCTTGTGTTATAGATTTTGTGAGTTTGTGGTTAGCCTCAAGGTTGGGTTTTAGTGAGTTGACTGCAAGTGTTTCTAGTGGTGTAAAGGCTCTTTAGGATTGAAGATGCACTTTTGTTGGAGAAAACTCTACAAATATCTTCCCCAAACTTTTTAAACAATTTCTTGAGTCTTATCTTGTGTGATTTCATGGTAATTCTAAGTGTATGTGTGTCCTTAAATAAATCAGATCTAAAATAAAATTTCATGTACATGACATATTGGGTTGGAGTTGCTTGGAGAAGATCACCATTCATTTGGCTCCCTATCCTTGATTGCATCACCCCTTAATTAACAAATGCTTAAAGTGCTTGCATGCTAAATAGACATCATGACCTTGTGATTATTACCAATGTAAATAAGGGAAAATATCATAATTAGTGTAAATACTGATGTTACACTAATTACTAGTCATTGAGCTCCTTTTGAGATGACTATAAATTACACGAGTCAAACCCCACAAAAATTAAACATCTAATTCCAAGTGCTGTTCTCTAGCTAATTTCAACTCCTTGGCCCCTCTTCTCTCTTCCTCCTACCACCATAAAAAGGACCGCACCACCCAAGATGAATATGTAACGGCTATACTTAGAGAAACTTACAACTTGAACTGGAAATCTTAGAAGCAAAATATGATGCTTGGCATCTTGCTTGATTATGAGTAGCTTACATATCTTGGCGATATTTATATTAAGGGAACACTATTCTAAGGGCCTTTCTGATCATCAAGCAAGTAAGAACACAAGACACATTAGAGCATTACATCATTCCAAAAATTGAAGATTGCCATTCTCTTGTTCTGTATTAAGCAGGTACGTCAACTGGTTGCAACAAGTGGTGAACACTCAGGTTCATTTTCACTACAAAAAGGAATCGTTCAAATTTAAAAAATTGAACTACTTTTTTTGTACATGGCATCTTGCAATCATGTATTAATACGACATAAAATATCTTAAAAATTGTTGCAATTTATATCACTGATTACTTGAGGGTAAATGATATTTAAATTGTAGAAAAAAAAAAGGTCACATAAATTGACATTGAGAGAGACTAAAGTTGTTTTGGTTACAATAAATGCAATTATCGTACAATGTTTTGTAGAAATCTTTCGCGGTGCTGTAGTAAAAAAATTTCTATTTGCCTAAGCCAATCAGTCTGGAATTTTCCATAATACCAGAGAACAAACTTTCATATTTGTGAAGTCATGTGCACTTTGAACTGAGGTAGAGCTATCAGCTTTTATCTTCAATTCTTCAACATTTAATTAAATAATTTTACCACTTTCAAGTGGATTTCCACTTTCTTAAAACAGATGCTTTCCATATAGGCAAGTTTATATTGCACATTTTCTATAGATATTCATCCTCTATGCTCCTGTATTGTTCTCTGCAATTAAATCCACATCTTCATCAAGTAAATCGAACAAATTCATTAATGTACCTTCTTTACTTTTATCACCCTTTGCATTCAAAGTATACCGAGATGAAACATAAGACCCAGATGCATCTTTACTGGAGAGCTCCTTCCCTGAGGAGCAACTTGAAATACAACCAGTTGCAGATCTTCTCAAGACTTGCTCATCATACGTTGCAATATCTAATCCTGAAACAAGAAATGCTTCCAACTCGTCTGCAAACCTAACAGAGTTTTCAAATATGAAAGGACTGAGAGCATTAGAGACCAATGATTTCCATTGTGCACGCCCTAATTTCAATTCTTTGGTAGAATATTTGTTTGCTGTATTTGTCCTGTGATAAAGATACAAAAAATGCAGAATTTCTTTTTAAAAAGGCCTTGAAATTATTTTAGAATGATTGATACAAGATACAAACAAAGAGTAGATGCAGCTAGTGTATTTTGCATTACAGCAATATCATGGGTGAAAATAAATCAAAACTACATAAGAGACTTTAGCCAATACAGCAGGACATGATTCAAAAATCAATTATCATAACCTTTTATCAATCAAAATGCTAAAATTTTGTAGAACTAATACAGATTTTGAAACATACGCATCTTCTTCATAATGTTCAGGATCTTCAAATCCTATGCCCTAATTTGTTGAAATCAATTTGTATTCTATTTCTTAACAGTAAGCTCAAAAATGACAAGAAGCTAAGCAACCAATCATTCATGACCACAGGCTATGTTGAAACACAAATGGAGTGGCGATCAAGATTCAAACCTAAGACCTCAACTACCCATGTCCTCTCATTCCCTTCCTTTTTAGTTAGTTGTGGTCTGCAATTTACCATTTTCCATTCTCTTCACTTGCTCTCTTCATCCCGATGATGGATTATGGGGTGTGGTCTGAAACATTGACGGAAAAAATTATTACAGTTAAAATCCAAAAACAATCATATACAATATCATGGACTGTGGAAATTTGATGTCTTTAAGGGATCAAGATTCAAACCCGAGACCTCCCACTACCAAAAAAACATTACCAATGCACCAAAGGCTTTGACCTTGACGCTAAAATGGGATCACTCTTAAAAAAATTGCACCTTTCCAATGAATGAAAAAATAAGGAGAGGCACTATGGAAGGTAAGGGCCAGAGACCCACTGTTATATCACTTAAGTGCCATCCTGGCCTGCTCTGAACATGCAGAGCAGAATTTTAGCTTGGTTTTGAGTTTAAAAGCATTAAAGAACAGTTCCTGCTTTCAAGCACAAGAATAGCTGATGTGTTCCTCTTAAGTCCAGATGAAACAACATTTCTTTGTTCTTCCACGTTAATGTTGGTGGGAGAATAGATTGTATCCCTCTTTACCTGTATTTTATACCTTCTACAAATATTTCTTTTTCTAAATTAACTCCCAGTCCATGATCATAGATTGCTAAGATTTCTGGATAGAAACTGTGTGCTATTTTTTACATCAACGTTTCAGATCATACTCTATGATCCATCATCATATTTCTTTTTCTTTTCAATCATTTTTGGAAGAGTTATTCAGCTGTTATTCCTATCTATGCAACTGCCAGGCCATTGACCTATATGGTCATTTGTGGCCATAGATACATTTAAATTTCTGCCCATACTCAATTCAAATGATTTCTCCAACAATTTATGATTGGTTTGCAAACTGGACTTATGCAGGAATGAAACTCATCCAGTCTACTAAAATAATCAAACATAATTTATTTAATGTCTAAGCTATCCATAAACAACAAGCAGACCTCTTACACAATCCAGTTGACGAAAACTGAAACCAGATAAACCGCCTCATCAAGCTGCCTTTCCCTCAAAACAATCTGAGAGAATCATCTAATAAGTTTAAGCAACTTGTAAAAAAGAATAAGATAATAGTAGCCAACAGAGAACGATAGTACAATCAAAGAACCTGCTAGTTGAACATTCATGACATTTTCCCTCATCATAAGGAATTAGACTTTGCAAAGCATCTCTTTAGATCCATGCAGCAATACTCATAGTGATAATTGCAGAAGAACTCTGTAATAGAGAAGAGACAACAATAGAAAAAAGGCCATGCCGTTTAAAAAGCATGAAAGCAAACCAGCCTTTCGCATCAGCCCTATACAAAACCTCTGTTATTTATAAGCTAAAAGTGGGTTGTAAGATATTATTGAATGCATTACATTGTTTACCATAAAGCTAACTAAAGCAAAGGTTGAGAGAGGAGGGAGCAACAGGCTTCCTGTTCATTGTTCTCTGAGATCAGGAGAACAAGACGGAAAACCTCCCTATCATTACTATATGTTATTACTTAGCATGCATTTATATGTTGCCACTTATATAGCCGCAATTGATTTTTCTGAAACAATAAAGAAAAAGAAATCTCTTCTACACATACTCATGTGATGCACTCATATTCATCTGATCATTACTGCAGGAACTACTATTTGTGACAATAAATCCTTAGGCTTAGACTAGTTCAGACCCATCACAGATCACTAACAGAAATGATTAAGTCATGGCCTTAACATGTTCACAATGCCAAAGAATCAACACAATAGAGCTCTTTATTAACTACAACTTGAAAATTTTCAAAGGCACAAGTTGATAAATAAGACAATTGGTTATCTTCATGCTGTAAGAGGCACATGGAAGCTACAATTAGTTAAAGATGATAATTTAGCTGTGTACTTGAGTTAAATGGTCATTTTCATTAGTATCTGTGGATGAACTCCACGCCATTACACTGCAACTCATTCATTTGAATGCATGAACTTACAATGCACATGC
This sequence comes from Sequoia sempervirens, assembly GCA_007258455.2. Classification (NCBI taxonomy): domain Eukaryota; kingdom Viridiplantae; phylum Streptophyta; class Pinopsida; order Cupressales; family Cupressaceae; genus Sequoia; species Sequoia sempervirens. The sequence continues at coordinate 14,639 of VDFB02070453.1, forward strand.
AATTTCACAACGAACGGAAGTTAAAAGCGCTTGCATGATTGCATCCAATGAAAATCAAAGCTATCTTCAGTATTTTTTTGAATCTATATAGACAGAACCAACTACAAATACCATAAAACTTTCAACTGTTCAAAACTTGACTTCTAGCGTACCTTTTATGAAAGGATTCCAAAATTCCAAGTGCATGGTGCATAACAATGTCCACATCCTCTTCCTATGCAGAGACCAATTATTAGTATATTACAACAGTTAGAAGGATGACATTTCTTAAAAGAAGAACATAAAAGTAAACAAAAAAAATTCACGAAGTACATTTATTGGGAAGAACTGTAATATATCATAAGGAGTATTGCAGTAACTATGCAATAAAAGAAATGTGGGAGTTTACCTCAAATACTTCCTTTCAAATGGCATTTGCACTAATATCTAAAAGTTGCATGGTAGTCATGGTACTTTACCAAAGTGTTAAGTGATTACCAGTGCATACCCTATACATCACTTCAAAGTCTATCATGTTATGAAACTAAATATTTCACAATATGTCACGTTATGTCCACAATACTTTCAAGTTTTAACTTTTAAAAAACCATTTGGTTCCCATTCTGATACTTGTAGGCATTTAGCAAAAGAATATAATGGAAGGCACTAAGAAATCTACTTATTCACGAGCCTACAACTGTGCTGACACTTCCTAACATATTAACAATTCTCATTTGTTGATCATATATAGCTAATGTGCATAACAATGATTTGTGACCAATTAAACCTAACCCTTCTTCATCCTCATTTAATTCTATGAACTCATTTCACAAAAGGAACAGAACTTGGCATTTAGCACAAGTATAATGTAGAATCTTATAACAAATTTTAATTTTTTAATTTTAATACCTTATAGCTTTTAGAGTATGATTCAAAGCACTGAAATAACATGGATATATTTCATGATTGATATATTTCCTCGAAACCTTATGCACTTATTTGTACTATTAAAAGACACTGCTTGCGGACTCGTGAATGCACTGCTGTTTTAGATGTATTGAGCCAGTACTATATCAGCAGGACAAACCCTTGTGCCGGGTATGCTGAGAGATGATTACATGAACTCCTAGTCTTCTACTATTCCTAGGTAGGAAGAAGATTTATACCAGGTTAATGTCTATGATTTGCAGAATTTTTCAGGTCAGTGGAATCATATGTATTTCAGATGTGATTGATGTGTATGCACATGCTAGGGGTAGTGAACTGTGGTGAGAGCTCAGGGAGCTCACCTGATAGGTGTATGTCAGAAGTGATTGTTGCGTACGCACACACAAGAGGTAGCAAACTGTGGTGTGAATTCAGGGAGCTTCCCTAATAGCTAGTGGCATAATCTGAACAAATGTAAGAAACGAGATGCAAGCATCTGAATCCCAAGCATCACCAGCTCCAAAAAATCAATTTTATCTATCTATCTATCTAACAAACTCTTTCTTGTAGAAATCGCAAGCAGCCTGAACAACTCCTATTTCTAGGTGCATGTAACCAGAACAAAACCAAGCTCCATACTGTTTCATTTATAGAAGAAAAAATTCTCAATTCAGAAAGAGTGCATAGATGATAGAAGTTTTTACAATACAACATTTTTCAAAAAACTGTCAAATGGAACTATTCAATTTCCAAACTAAGATAATGGCAATTTATATTGGATTTAAGAACACAAGCAAGCTGAGCAGATTGTAGATCTGAAAAACTAATCAAAGATACAAGCAGCAAGTTTAATATACCATATCAAATAAGGCTGCAACAACAGGCATTCTCCCATAACTAATAAACAAAACAAACTGCACATTCAACTGAGGCAAGGGGTCCATGTATGTGATGAATGACTAAATCAAAGTAAAGGCATGTTCAATGAACCAACTTGCACTCCAAAACATCAAATTAACCTTCTAAAAATGTTTAGAATGCGAATTAGATAAACCTTAGGGTATTCAAACTACATACTTATGGCAAGGGTCTATTTCCTCTCACAGCAGAGTAATGCTTAACTACCTGACTTATAACACTAAAAACATGATACAGAGGTGCATCCACCAACCCCCATAAATTTTTGGAAGAAATTTAAGAACTTACAGGTGACTCATACTGACAGATTCTTACTTGTGGCATCATGTCAGGTGCTAGATGTTCACAAGTCATTCTACACTCTGGTCACCTAATAAGAGCAGAGCGTGCATGCAAGTGCTTAGTCAACACAAAATCAAAGTACAGACAATTTCACACACTTAAATCAAATTGTTAACAATAAAATAACCATGGGACTGATGATATATGTGCCATTCAACATAGTTAGCAGTGCAAAACGTGGAGTCTCCTAAGTATGGCGCTAAAGCTGACATGATGCCCTTCTAGTTCTTTCCTATGTCAGGAGAGGTGGTAGTTGTTTAGACACTTATATACTCTGAGATGTAATCTTGTCTTTCTCTACTGTAATATCAGATTGTTTTTCACCCAAAAAAAGAAAGTGAACATAACAGCTTCTGTTGGTATCCTGGCTGATGTAAGTACTTTCAGAACCTATCCATGATCTGTGAGCAATCTCCTTCCCGTTCAAAACAGCATCATACTTTAGTCAAACCATATGTGCTTTTTATAGTCCTATGTTGTTTGGTTATTAATTATTATCTATAGACAAATCTTGAGTGAGCATGTTTTAAACCCTTGGACAATTTTTAATTTATGGTGACATAGCTTTACAAGTATAATCCTGCCACAATGAATCAGTGCGTACTTGCATCAGAGATTGAAGTTCTCGACGTATCCAACATTGCAACCAACGGCTACTTTGCAGATTCCCATACCGATCCCAGTGCTCCAAGGCCTGTACATTACTACATGCAACATCTGAGATCCAAAGTATCAAATATGTTAGGATAGTACCAACTATTATGGCTAACCTTGGAAAGAATTTTTTTTTACTCCAATTACTGAGGCTGCCTGTTCGAAATGCTGGGTATCAAATGCTTACATGTTCTATTTTTATAAATATAAAATTACTTTAAAAATAAATATATATTGCCATGGAAACATGAGTAATACTACCTGGTGGTTCAGAATATATTTGTAATCTACGATAGTGTGCCTCTGACATGACAAAGCTGAAAGACAAAGCAAGCTGTGAACATTTGGAAGATAAGAAGTCCAACTGAACAGCAATTTACTTAAACAAAACTTATGAATATTTGTGTTAAAACCCCAAATGAAAATAGAAACAGATACAAAGCAAAGATCTCTGGATCATTGAACAATTTTTTGTAAGACCAAAGTCTACGACTGAACTAATCCTACTATCCACTGCTAAGAAAATGCTACCCACTAACCATCACCTAAAGATGATTTATCAGCATTAAACCTTGCTAAAGAACAAATGTTGAGACAAAAAGTTGAACCTCGTTTCAGGAAGCTTTGAGAAATAGTGGCGTTGAAATGTAGAACCAACAAAATTATGAATTATTGAAGAATTCTTCACCTGCAAAAGATGTCGATACATAAACTTTAAGAACATGTCAAATTAAGAAAGATATTATCTCAGTCTAATTATGCAGATCTCATAGTGAAACAAAGCACAGCAAAGTTATGAAATGCCAAAATATTTCTGACGAGTAAAGATATCATAAAATATATACCACACAGAAAATTCTTTAGTCGATACATGTATGCAGATAAATCACCAAAATGAAACAATTTATGGTCTCCTAAATAGTGACAGGGAATGTTTCCTACAAATACACAGTAGGATAAGTAAGGAAAACAACTTGAGTCATCACCATAACAACCAAAAAACATCTACATGTCCATCTCAAAAGTAAATTAAAATTTGATAACACAGGCATCTAAAAGAAAATGCATGCAAATAGCAACTGTCCATTAAGGAACTCAAAACATGTAACTCTCACAATAGTTAATGTCCACAGATGAAAAAATGAGCATAAATTGTCCCCACATGAAACTCGCAACTGTGCCTCAGAATCATCATGATATGCTAGTTTGTGTTCTTTGAAACAGAACTATGTTTAATGAAACTGAAACCTTTCCTAAGTAATACACTGTTTCAATCTTTGTCTCCCATTAAAAGGATTCTCTGATTACAGTCTCTGCAATGTCCCTTGTATTCTTTCAGAAAGACTAATCCCACTCCATCCAAAAATATATTCCCATATTTCTTTAAAATATATGCAGGCACTGTAATAGTTGTCAGGAGATGTGTGGGTAGGGGTACAGATATGTCATTTCAAATGAGGCTACAAAACTAAATGAATAAGGATACAACTATATTGTTTATAGATATAGTCACCAGTAGATGTAGGTACAGGGACAGGGACAAATGTCCTCATCCTTATACTAGAGTTTCCAGGTGATTATGGTACACAGTTATTTTTAGAGAATTTACTGAAATCCTGATGAATTCTTCTACAATGAACATTTTGTTTATATCCATCATGTAAATAATAAACCTGTATGCTACAAAATAATAAATGCTTTCAAGCATAATTCATGGATTTCTTTTTCTAGGGAAAATCAAATTATCTTCTCACCGGATCTACTGAAAGCAGGGACCATATCATAACAACTGACACTTGTACCAGCCATAATTGTTTATAGTGGGAATTAATAAGCATTTTAACATCCAGTGCAGTCTACTGTGAGAAATTAGGTGACATACATAGAAGTTCAAGGGGAAAAATGGTTCCCTCTTAACCTTCATTTCAAATGAGAACCAAATATTTCTGTTCCAACTGGGGAGCTCTCACTTTATAGGAAGCAATTGTCAAGAAGCTGTGTTCCATCAAATCCCCTTTTGGAGCGTAAGGATGCATACAAATGCAATAAGGAACATTTAGAAGCTCTTCCAAAATACTCGGAACAATATTTGAGTACGAAAAAAAACATGGAGACTGAGGATAGGGACGCATCCCTCTGAAACATAATCAAGGAGGAGAATTTAGAGAGCAAACACTGTATTACAGAATAAAAAAATTCTGATGAGAAACAGAAAAAAGGAGTTCAACCGTATCCAACAATCAGGAAGACAAATATTGACTTACAGGACTTAGCAAAGATCGTGGTCTTATCATCTGTTTCTTGTGGACACCTGTGAAAGGTCTGACCACAGATTACAGTATACTTTCCTATTGACAAATGTGAGCATCCTACCTACACTTGCAACAAATTCTAGTAGACATGCTTAAAGTGATGAAAAAACGAAGAATGCTTGAAATAATCCTCCATTAAGTTCTAAAATCAAGTCTCAATTTGTCTTACATTCATCAGAAGCTTGGTTCAACATGTCAAATGGTATACAGATCTTACCTGAATGAACCATAAGTTGGTCCTATTTATGATACACGGATTGGGCAGCTCAGAATCTACAAATCAAAAATTCCACACTCATGGTCATTAAACTATGTTGTTTAAACCATAGTTATAAAACTTGCTGGATTTTTTGCTGGCCAAGTTTTCACAGGGTTAACTCACAACTCACAAAAACATGAGAAAAACCTCGGTAAAAAAGACCCAAAAACAATAAAAAAACTGATATTTTCACTGTCCCCGTCCAGTGCCCTTATTTTTTCTGTATTTAAAAATGTGGCCACTGAAAAATGCAACTGAAGACTGAGAAGGTGCCCTCATCTGCAAAAGTGTGCCCTAAAAATGCCTAGTGACTGAAAAACATGCCCTAAAACATGACTGTAGGCTTAAAAACATGGCCAAAAAAAGCCTGTATACCTAAGTTGCTGGTTGTGGTACAGAGACAAGTATGGATTTGGGGTTTGGGTAATCCGGTATGGCAAAAGAAAATTCCTCTGGGTGTGGGTACAGCCATACAGGTTCGTACACATATGTACATATATGTATATGTGTATGTATATATAAACACTATATTACATAATAAAAAAATTCTGATGACTGAATGAGAGAAACGGAAAAAAGGAATTCAACCGCATCCAGCAATCAGGAAGACAAATGTTGACTTACAGAAATTATCATCTGTTTCTTGTGGACACCTATGAAAGGTCTGACCACAGATTCTGTGATGAGCCCTGCTGGCTCCTAACCCAAACCCCTGTATTTTTGCTTATCTTTTTATGGTTTTTAGTTTTTTAGAGAAATTTCTAGAGAGAAGAAGAGGGGGCGATTTCACATAAATGCTCATAAAACTCAGATCTGAGCTAAAATTTACAGAATGGAAGTGCAGAAGGTATTAAATAACTGAAACAGAGAGATTACAAATTATAGACATACCCGAAATGCTCCAGATTATTTAAATAAGAAATTATTCCAGTTTGCCAGCCAAGAATGGTGTAAACTGATGAAATCCAGTGTAGAAGGCTACAAAATGGAATCTCCAGCCTGAAAACTGAGGCAATTGCACTGTAAGAGATAGATGCCAAAGGAGAAGATGAGAAACCCTCAAGATAGTAGGCGTTTCTCCCTAAAACTTCAAACACCCTTGCTTTAAGAGCCACACACTCCAAGGTGAAAACACGTCCTCAGCCAAGAAAGAACGGCCATGAAGCTATAATGTCCTCCAGAAGATGATTGATGCCAATCCCTCAAACCCTCCTGTATTTTATTGAAATCTACTGAATACTGCACAAAAAATCTTGAATTAAGCACTGTAGAACTCCTGAATTGAAGCTTCTGTGGTTGCAATCATTCAACTGATCTTTCACAGTCTCACAATCACAGATCTGTGAAGAGTTTTCGTTCTCCAAAGATAAAATGTTCTAAAACCCCTGTCTCAAAGAAGCAAGCACAAGCCAAAGCCAAGAGAAAATATCAAATAGTCAAAAGTGAGTTTGATTTTACCTTGGCTTGCATATAAAGCCAAAAAAGGCACGCACTTCAAGAGAATGACACCACTTTTCCACTTTAAAATATATTTAAAATATATTTTCACCTTATTCAATAGTCATTCACTTAAATACTTGAGTGCTCATATTATAAAGTGTTTTAATTTCACTTAAATGAATTTAAGTGAAAACTTTATTATAAAGTCAAGTCAACTTTATAATATTCCGTCAAATAAAATTAAAACACTTTAATTTCACTAGAATATTAATATCTTGTTCATAACATATCGTATTCACGTGCCGTCAGAAGCTGTCAATCACTGAACTGCTAAGGCCTGCTGTGAGCCAATCACTAACTCTGAGGATGAGAATGACAAAACCCACCAAATAATGCCACTAATCCTCTAACCAAAACCTGTTAGCCTACAAGGGTCTAAGTAATAGGCTAACCACCATCAAACACGATCATGCCGAAAAAGGGGACATTACAGTCCGCCCTCCCTGAAATTGCTTGTCTGCAAGCAATCTCAACAACAAAGAATCAACCACTCCACCAGGATCCCAAGGATAGTGCCGTGAAATGTCCCTACTGTCATCAACTGTCTCCTGTAACTCCCATATCTGATCAGCTAGATCATCATGCTGTACCCTGTTAATCTCAACACCATCTGCCACAGGAGAGAGGAACTCATAAGAAAGCAAGTCAAACTGCTGACAACACCTGCTCCCTATAACTACACGAGATATGCTATCATCCAACATATCTAACATGTGCATACCAGAATTGTGCATCCGAAACAGGTCATGTACATGATGACTGAAAGTGAAACTGTGTAGACTCCTGACCATGTACACACTAGGAACCTCCTCAACGAGCTCTGTCTGAAATCCCGATGCACTGACGGAATCTCCGATACTATGATCAAAGCTCACCCCTAAATTAGGGTCAAGAGTAGAATCAACATCCACCTCAAAGAGCGGATTATCACAAGAAGATGTAGCATCGGCCTCATAAAGAGGATTGTTTACAAACTAAGCCTTATAACTGTTCTGATCCCAATCAAATACCTCTGACCCCACGAAACTAGAAGCAAAATGATAATCCTCCTCTAGAATCTCTTGTTCTATCTTCTCACTTTTTTCATTGATGAGAATGATAGATCGCATACTCCCATCCTTAATACCAGCTTGCTAGTCCGTTAAATCACAATGTCATCACCCTCATAAAACCACTCCATTTGTTTATTTGTACCCTTAGGCTTAAGAGGACAATTGTGGTTTTGGTCATAAGGAGCTTTGCAATAGAAACATAGCTTCCTCCTATGCAAATCATTTATTGTTTCTCGGTCCAAAGGAGCTGCAAACTTCCTCTTTTCATCAACTTTTTATGATTCCTTAGGTTCTGATTGGCTATTAGTATAGGATGTAGATGCTTCTACATTTGAAGTGAACTTACCACGTGAAGCAGTAAGTTCCATGTTACGAGCTTTTCTCATAGCTTCGTGCAAGGCAGGTGGATCGAATGCCTTGATCCAACCTTTCATTGGCTCATGGAGACCTTCTACAAATAGAATGACAAGTCTCCTCTCTGAGATTCCGGTAACCATAACCGAGAGCTTCTGGAACTCACCAATATAAGACTCCAAGCTACCCAACTGCTTTAGCTGAGCAAGGTCTCTGAAGTAAAGTTCTGGATCACGCTTGTCAAACCTCTCAACCAATCTGTCAGTGAATTCTTGGTAAGAAGTTATCCTATCATGATGGAGTGTGACCATGCCATGGTGCCACCAGTCATGTGCCACGCCATCCAGGTGAAGTGCTGCAAATCTTATGGCATCCTCTTCTGCCATTGGACGTAGTGTCAAAAAAGTGTCTAGTTTGCTCACCCAGGCTTGAGCTGTGACTTTGCCACTGCCATCAAAATTAGTTAAAGTAAGTTTGTTGGTAGCTTGCCTTAGATCATTATACCT
>VDFB02070454.1:0-21106 GCA_007258455.2 Sequoia sempervirens
AACCAAGGTAATAAAATTTTATAATTTGATATATAGTAGTGACTACTACATCTAGATTAACTAGGTAGTGGCTACAACTAGATCCAACAAGGCCTTAAAGTTGATTAGCAATTATCTTATCTTCCATTGTGCCACATACAATTCTATAGTATTTATATCAAGAAGTTTCCATATCTTTGGAATACATATACATCAATATAATATAAGTTTTACAGACACAAATACTATATTAACAAACTCAAAATCACAAGTCTAAACATAGGCATATGCATTATCAAATCCTTCATCTATTCCCCCTTCTAATTATACTAGTTTTATGGTTTTAGCAACCTTCCCTTGGTGATTTCTTCTAGTTTTTATACTACTTTTTTGGACTTTCCCTTCTAAAATTTCATTAGTTGGCCCTTGGTATACCAACTCTCAAAATATTTATTCAAATATTTTTCTCTACCATGTGAACTAAAAAATTTCTTAGAACTTCTCAAACCATGCAGAGACTTAACTTCTTCTCTAGCTATCTTTTATTCTAGCATTGTATTTGAGTTGTTATTTTAATATCCTTCTTGACATCATTTTTTTCCATTTTTACTCATTCATTTCTCTATAATTCACTAATTTGTTTCATGTTGATTATGAAAATCTTCCAAGTATATATATCTCCAAAATAACTTATTGACAATACGAATTTATTAACTCTAAACTCACTAATTTTTTTATTGCACCAATCATATGAGGTAATCCAATAACTCTTGCTGTCTTGGTGGTTGATACATAGTCTCTCAACATCATCTATTGTTAGGTTGTGCTTTCACTATCACCAAATAACAATGAATTTATCCATATAATAGGATACCCCTTTCTACTTGGTTTGGCCTTGCCCTTATCAAAAAAATCCCCTACACACTTAGATTGACTCATAAATGAATCAAGCTTAACAAGATAATATGATATCATAATTTTAGATAAGTATTAGCCTAAATAATCATCAATTTGAAAACATTAGTTCGAATAAAAATTCATAAAGATATTAATCACCATTAAAATTCATCATTGGGAGACATATGATATAATCAAGTCTAAAATGTTAGTTATCTTATTATCTCAAAACATGATTAGTATAAACCATATAATCTAGATTGTTAAAGTTCTTTACTTAATAATCATGACTCCTTAACATAAAATCCTTAAAGTTTTGGTCATAACACTAGTCTTAGCACAATGGACAAACTATGACGTATTACAAGTAATTAGTGTAGAATATTTAACATAATCATAAAGATTGCTTATGTATTTCTTAAGGAGATCCAGCCATGCCATTTTTCCTTCGAGTTTCAACATTTTTAATTCATGCATCATGGTCAAACATTGAGCATCATCATTAAGATACACAAAAGTAGCTAAGATTTTAATGATTGGATCTAAATGATCCATGGCTAAGTAATAATACTAGAGATATGCCTAGTAGAAATATGGGATCTTGGGAGCTTATTTGGCATACAACTCTAACAAATGATGGGCTAAAATAAAATATGAGACAATGAAAATAATAATTTTGAAATAATTTTTTTTTATTTTTTTTAGAAAAGATAAAATCTATAGAAAGAAGAAGGAATACCTTATGGAAAAGGCACTAAATTGGGCTCAAAATTGTGGGTTCATTGAAAATGTATGAAAATAACATGACCTACTAATTTATAAGTTTGATTGCATGATTTAACAATGAATATTAATCAAGCCTACATAATTCAAAGTTGAGATACACATGTGTAAATGATAAGAGAAATATTAGAAGTGCTTAACTCTTTATTGATTTTTGTTATTGATGTGTGAAGATTTTTCCATTTGACTTTGATTGACAACTAAAAATAGGAATCCGATGATAGATTTTCATTATGGATCTTGTGATATAATTTACATAGAGATTAGACTGATACTAGAATAGGTTGCACCTATGGTTTGGTCTTGTGACACTCTTAGACACTATTTGATAGGGTCCTCCTACCAAATAGCTATCCTGGAAATCCCAATGAGGTATATTATATTTAGTAGAGGGAAGGTTCTTGAATTCCTTCAAGATAGTCAAGCACATTTGTTGATTATGCAAAATCTAAGACTCGCCAAGAAAAAGATGAAATACGTATAAAGCAATGATTTAGTGCTTTTGTACAAATGCTTTAGGTTTTATAAGATTTCAATTCAATCAATATTGACTAATGACCTAGGAACATCTATGAATATATGATCCTCTAGATGATCAAATCAAGGTGTTTTGGTGGACAAGCCTATGAGCTAATGGTCAAATTGTGAAGAAGTTAACCTCAAGCATGAGAAATTTAAAATTTAAAATGAGAGAGCTAGATCATGACACAATCAAGCCCAAGGGACAATGTTGCATGTATGACCTAGTCTAGGAAGGCTAAGTCCCAAGGGATCAAATTGATCTTGATCATGGCGATGGATACCATTGTTCTAGATAATAGGTTAAGGTTTAGGGAAGATTTGTATGCCAAACAACATAAGTTGAGCATTATGATATTATATTTATGGACAATTTATCAAAAGTAGGTGTAAAATAAAGTACTTTTATAATGGCCCCAAAATTTAACCTTCATCAAAGGCAAGGAAATTTGATGCATATATGTTGGTGTTTCTAACTAATTTCCCAAGTTTCTTTAAGAATTAGCCAAATCCTATACTCGAGAACCCTAAATCAGTGGCCAACGAACAAGAGATAATTTTATAATTGTTCTCCTCTACACTATAGGCTCTGCAAAACCAAGGTGGGTTTCCCTTTACACAACTTCATTCTCATATGACAACAGTGTCCTTAATGATGTCAAAAACATATTACACCTCTCACATTGACAATTCAAAGGATGAACTGAGTGGATAAACCTTTTTAAAATCATCTATAGCTTTGTACTTTAATGGTGTGAGATGAGAAATAAACAAAACAAATAAAATAAAGGATAGTTTTTCAAATTTAGGTTGATTATGCCTAGGTTTTGATTCTGTGAATTAATTTGACCAATTCCTTATCCATTACAGAGTCAAGGATGAAGCAATTCTCCTAACAAAAAACAAAAAACTAACTCAATGGTTTTTCATAATCTCATTGCCTTACAATAAGAAAACCATCAAATGGACAATATTGTTAATCTTCTTTAAGATCCCTACTATAATCACAATATATTCAACTATTCAATTGAAAGAAATTTTAATCTATTACTAAAAGAAGCCAACAATCAAATATTCATTACAACAAATGTGCAATGAGAACCTTCAACGATCCTTAATTATTAAGATTCAAGAAATATTGTATTATGGTATGGAGACATCAACAATATGACTTGTATTCATATAAACAACAAGATTGAGTTTGTTGCTATTATCAAGAAACTTTACATCATTTTCCTCTTGAAACTTCAAAGACCTAATTGCACAAGATTAATTCTATACAAAGGCTTACTCAAAAACCTGAATACTCGAATGCTAGAATTCACTTTTATAGAAGTAAGGGGGCAACAAGAAAAAAACGCATTCCACCACTTATCACACAAAATAAAATTTAAGCGGTGACACCTTTACAAAAGACAAAATACATTTATACATGGGGAAGGAGCCACTATAAAAATTTTTGAAAATATTTTGGAGCATTTATACTTATGGATGGATTTGATTTGATAAAAAATGATTCTTGAAGTTAACAAGGTACATTTTACATTTTTTTTTGACATAATGATTTTGCACTTATGTTTATTGGTGATGATCGACTGAAAAGAATCTCAATTTTTTGCACCATTATTCTTTGTATAATTTTCATCCTTCTTTGATGACATGTCACTTCTAAATGGGATAAATTAGTTTACCCTAACCATGCGAGTCTTGTAATCATCATTTATTAACACCTAAACCATGTTAGGGAAGCTTACCATATTGTATTCAAGCTTAGAGAGCATATCCATACTAAGGTTTAAATGCTTTGTGTCCATCTCATCATCTTTATTTTTTTTTACATATATGGGAAAGAGAATATTAGAAATTTTTTTCTCTCCATTCCTTGTAAGGTTTTACTTCTCCCTCATTATCCAATATGGGAGACATATGAAATTATTCAAAGCCCTCAAAAACATCTAGCTCCCTCCTTATGAGTTCCTGATATGTGGATGATGTCATCTAAATAATTAGATCTAGAAAGAATATCAGACACCAAATCACAATCAAAATTGGAGTATTTTGCATTATTCTTAATAGTACAATTTCAAGGGCCCAACTAACTTGGATGTACTTTAACCTAAATATTGTTTTAGCATGGTTGGTGAATGCATCCTTTAGAATTTTGCAACTTTATCCCAGACATTATCAACTTGATTCAATTTTTTTGAATTATAACTCAAATGTTATCAACCAAGTCCAATAATTTTTTAACTGCTCCTTACTTATCCATTCTCGCTTCTTCTCTGCTCTGCTTGAGCTTCTCTCTCAAATCCCTAACCTTAAGGGTCAAATTCTCTTTTTCCTATGATCCCTTATCTTCAATAGCTGGTTGTGGAGGAGGTAGTAATCTCATGACCATGTTCAATTATTCTTGCAACTTCAAATTTATGGCATTAGCCTTATCCAAGTCTCCTTGTAAATTTGTCACTAATACTTTAGTAAATAATGTTGTATTAACTATGAGGGAAGTTGCTTGAGTAGCACTCATATCCTCTAATATCCTAACAATCAAGTTTTTAGTAAGTTCACTTGGATCATTGATGACTTGGGGCTTATTGGTCTTCGAGAAAATTGACCGTATTGCTAAGGTCTCATGCCTTAGGTTAAAACTAGACCCAAAATATAGAGCATCAACTTGCTCTTCTGACTGTAACATAGGGTCATTTCCCCCTTGTCTTCAGATAGTGTCAAATGCTATTGTAGATGACATATCCCACCTTGGCAAGAGTAGACATCCAACATTTATTACTAGCTCTTTGCTTCTTTGAGGTGCCATAGACTCCATTTTTGTATTGACCTTTGTCTAAAATTTTGTAATAATATCCTTTTTCTTTTCTTCTATGAGATTTTTACCCTGCATCATTTGTTGCAAATCTTCTCCTTTATTTTTAAGGATAAAGTCCTTAAACTCCTTGGTAGTGATAAATTGGTCATCTTGTATAAATTTTAAGCAAGCTTGATCCCTTATGTCATCCACTATCTTCCCTTCGGTATCAAAATTGATGAGAAATCTATCATTTGAGGGTCTCTCTACCAAAACCTTGAGGGTGGATTCACAATTTGCATCATTTAGTTTTGGCTCAAGTAGATCCTCCTCAATTATGGGGTAATCCATAAGGTTTTGAATCCCATGAGCTAATTGTTGTAGTGGGGTGATCTATAATGGGCTTTGTGGTATATTCCCTTAAGAAGTAGAAGGGCCATGAGAACTTGCTGATGGTACAAGCACATTTCTGAGCAAGTTGTTGGTATTATCCATCATTTTCATGGTCCTTATGATGGGTTCTTCAATCTCTAAATATGAGCCCTTGAAAGATGGGTCAGCTTGCTTCCCTTTATTTTCAATAATCTAGATCTTTACCCATAGTGCTCTTCTCTATGAGGATTCTTTTTTGTGGAGCAATTCCTGATCAAGTCTTCAACATTGTCAGGCTCATGCATGAGAACACCACCAATTCGAAGCTAGTTCTATGATCATGAATGAAATGCTCTAGGTCACAGGTTTTGACCTTATCTACTCTCATCATGTATGGGAGTAATTTATTCAACAACTCCAATCCCTCCCTTGTTGTGACTTGAAAAATATGAGAATATAATTATGGAAGGGAAGATAACATATTTTTATAATTCTTGAAATGAGTCTTGTCAAACTCATTCAATTGCCATATGATCTCCAAAAAGGAAATTCTATCTAGGACAGTTCTAGAAAGCACATGTGATGCAACTAGGGATCCATATACTCTTATTGTAGTTACATTAGAGTAGAAAAACCAATCACCCCAATTGTGTTTGATTCCTACCTCTAGGAGGAGATCCTTAGGTCTTAAAAATCTCCTCACTTCTTTTGATAATCTCTAGTCCACAGGTTGTCCAAAATTTTTGAGGACTTCTCTAACAAAATATTCTTCAAAGACTAGATAATTTGACTTTCATAGTTTGTCCCATATGGAAGTCCACTCTTGCATTGGCAATAGTCTTTTCTATTCATTTAAAGCCCTAATTTGCATGCGGTTAGACCAAATATTTGTCCCACTGAATAAAATGATATGTTACAATAAAGAGTACCATTTGAAGTGGACCACCCTAGATTATATTCCTTAATAGAGTTTAAGGCTTTATGAATTTCATCTATAATATAGCCTGTATAGTCATAAGGCTTATTCACCTCCCTACTCTAAATATCAATAGCGAACACCATTAAATTTATTGGCATTTGAGCCTTGCAATCTATGCCCAAAACTTAGCAAATGGAAAAATATGCCTTTATAAAGTGGTCTTAAAAAATATCATTGCCAAATGGCTCTAACTCTCCATTAGTAAACCTTCTCAATTCTCTGTTTGGCCCTCCAGGCTTGAAGCTTGACAACCATTTCACTTTGTAGTTATCCCTATGCCTCTGATATTCCCTAGTTAGGGCTCCCAAATCAATTGGCAATTGAGCATTAGGGTTTATATTGAAAACTTTACATATGTAAGCTCTGTCCAAATCCATCAAGAATTTTCCATTAGTGGTAAATAATGCCCTTTTATTAGGGTCATAAAATTGTGCAATTCCCCTAATTAGGTCAACATTGATGAATACATTCGATGCCACCAATCTCCCCAACCCTAATCTCCATATGTTACAAATAGTTTTGCCAATGAAGCATTTTCTGAAAGCATGCTTGAAAAGGGCATACCTCTAGACTAGAATAATTGGTCCTTGCAATTCTCATTCTTATCCAAGACTTTGTCTGCTAGAATGCTCGACCCTTGTGCCATTCTAGGCCTCTTGGATGACCCAAGCAACTGGGCCATGCTATCATCGTCCAACCCCCTTTTCACACCCCTTGATGTTTCAACCATGGTTTCCTTCCTAGGGTTTTAATGTTTATAAATTAGGGCTTCCAAAATTTTACAACTTCAAAGAATATTTATTTAAAATTTTGAACAATTTTCACTATTTTAGAACCCCACCTCAATTTACAACTATAGAATACTAAAAAACCATCTTCTTTTATACTAGAACACACATAGATAGATTGAAACTCATCACTTATTGGAAACCCTAAAAATACCATGAAAATCCTCGTTCGCTTGAAAATCTACATAATTCTATTGTGATGCCTTTGCTTTGTGTTTCAAATAATGAAAATAGATGTAATTAGGTCAATATCCTCAAGAATTTGGTAGATACATATCAAATCCATCATCAATGTCCTTGCATGCTTGAATGGACGATCAATAGTAGTTGTTCTCCATTTTTGAATGTGGACCATTGATTTGTTGAAGATCGATGATGATCATGATTTGAAATCCTTTCCACAAAGGGAAACCTTCCTTTCTTTAGCATAGTGTTGAGACATGTGTCATCATTTCAGGGACTCATGGGAACAATATAAACAACCTATATTCTTCCTTGACAATGCTTTCTTCTATGAAAGACTAAGGACATACAAACAAGGTACACGAAACAATTTTGGGAGTTCAAGGGAATAAAGGCTCAACTTAATATTACTCCATGAAGGTTCAAGTTAGCACGAAAAGGAAATAATGCTCATGACTACTATGACATGGTGAGAACTCAACTTAACATTACATAATTGATACATTTTGGGGGCTCACGAAAAGAATTTTCCAATACCAAAAGCTTCAACGAAGGTTATAACATGCGCGACTTAAGTACAAGCCGATACCTAGTGTTGACTAGCATGAAGGTGGAGCCATTCGATGAGCTTTTCTTCAAGTGACTTAAAGACTTTTACATCACATGCACAAATGAACAACTTAAGTTACTAGGAAAAGAGGGACCCATAAACACATGATTAAAAGGACTTCCTTAAACAACTTAAGTTACCTCATGAAAACAAAGCTTATGATTTGATTGGTTGTAAACCCATACATGTTTGCAACATTGGGAAGCAAAAGACCATTTCACAAACTTGCGATAGGAAAATAATAACATGAAAAGCTTTCATGAAATGAAGAGGCTGCACGAAATATCACCATGTGTCTTGTGGGACCCAATAAATCATAAAGGCTCAAATAGTATTTAAAAATGCAAAAAAGTAACGAGCTCATTCAATGTTCTAGTGAATGGGGTCGGTAATCAAACAAGACATGGGCCTTAGAGATATAACTTAAAAGGCTAGGACATTGGGACGAACGGTCAACGACCAAATATAAGAAAAGTGCAAGGGCATAGACAAGGCTTAGGGTTTCAATGAGGGTTTATGGGTTTTTCAAAGCCCTAATGATTTTTTTAAGGAAACCCTTGCAAAACATAGGATTTTAGAAACTTTTAAAGGATCAAATAGCTTAGAGGGTCAAAATTTGGATAAGCACCACTAGAACACACGATAAAGATGTCATTACCACCACGCGTATGAATCTACATGTATCCATTATCAATAAATTACGTAATAAAGTAAATGCCCATTATATTAGTATTGAAAAGAATCTATACTTTTGTAAAGATGTAGAACTTAATAAGTGTATACCATTCAACTTAATTCAATATAAAAAAATATATATTAAAAAATGATAATACTAGTCTATATTAATTGACTCAACTCTTTATTAAGGTGACCTTTAATCTATTGATCAAGCTGAATGACACTCGAGAAGTCTATTAAGAATCAAGTTTTGTTGAATATATAGACTTTGAAATAAATAAAAAAATAACATAAAAACATACCCAAACAAATTTGACTACATGAAAACCCTTCAAACTTAACTCTAAATTGAAAAAATAATTATTCACCACTATTTCAAAAATAGCATTGTTAACTGCCCAAAAAAAAAAACAAAAGCTATTAAAAATTACAATGTACAGAAACAGCAAATACAAGAGGCTTTTGACAGCAGTCAAGAAGCCAAAACCAAATGAAAACAATGGACAATAAGAAACTGCCTCAAAGGAACACCCAGAATTCACTGGAAAAAGCTCTTAAAATTATCTAAGGTATAAACTCTTAACCTTAACTATAACCAAAATATCTTGAACAAGACTATTATCAATCTTCTATAAAAGGACTCCAATAATTTCAAATTTTATAATAAGAGTTTGACCAAAAAGGAATCCAATCCCACTTTTCTCGAATTAAGATGGTTGAATAGGAACGTATCTCTGAATCGAGGCCTCTTCAATTCAACACCGCGTGCCCACCAACGTCAACTAATTCTATTTATTAGTAGTAAATATAAGAGGAGCTAAAAGTCCTCGTGTAGTCATTGTTATGGGGAGTAGAGAAAGACGGATCAAATAGTCCTAACTTAATTCAAGCAATAGACAAATTCTATTCAAAACATCATTCCCAAAATTCAACTAACTATTTTTAAAAAAAAATTCTGTTCCTTGTTTACACCCAATTTCTTTTTTAATTAACGGATCAAATCCTTATTACTCGCTCAAGTCACTTCAATCAAAATAATCCAATGTGTCATTTTGAGACTTTTTTTTTCGGGGGGAATCAAATCCATATCATCGCCACAGTTCAATTCAATCAAGATACTCCAAATATATCATCACACTTGGAAAAAATGTCCATACTGCTTGCATGAGTGGGACTTCTTTAAGTAATAAAGTCCGTTACAGTTCATTTACAATATTCAATCTGGCTCTTGAATATTAAATTCAAATTTTGTCTGACGGATTTAGGATGTCAGTGAACTGTAGGGAAATTGTCGGCATGGCAATTAATCTGTTAGACCTGATTCTTAGGCTAATTCATTTACCCAGATTCCTCGAGGTACTGTCTGGACGCGGCCAATATTAAAGAGAGTAGTCAACGGGATGGAACCATTTTTTGGGTTTTCCATTTTAAACAATTGATTTTTCTAGGACTTGGGATGTATATACATTGTGTATATTGTCGAACTAGTGTATCTGGGCTGATCTGCAATTGCTTGCATTAGCAACTCGGATGGAAGAAAATTGAGCCCACATGCACAAAAATTCTTATTTTTGGCACTTGGACATATGAATGTGTCTATACTTTATGCTTGGTTTTGGACTTTAATGAAGCAGCGCAATGGAAATGAAAGGTCCCTACAGTGTCCAAACAATCATGCAAAATCTTGACAACTAAGATAAAAGAGATGGGTATATGCACATGTGGATATGTAAACCATGATAGTGTTTCTCTTTTTGGTTGATTTGACATGGGCCACTATGGATTGTTTGATTCAATAAAGCAGTTAAGTCGAAAGGTGTTATTGCAGGAATCCAAATTACCTTTGTTTGACTGTAATTAGAGTGGGTTTTCAAGCAGGAAGTATGTGGAGAATTGATGCTACCATTCTAATGTGGCATTGTAGAGATTCAAATCAAGTTCGTATGGAATTTAATGCAGATATTAAGCAGGGGAATTGTTTTGTTCAAGATATTAAGCAGGGGAATTGTTACTGACATTGAATTGGATATCTTCTTTTAGTCACTGGGTGAAGTGAATATTATCCTAGTAGGCCTTGAAAATAAGTCAAAATATTTTTTATAAATAGGGATTTCTTGTTTCATTATTTGAATATACTGTCCTCTTGGGCCTTGAAACCATGAAATTTTTGGCGTTTGAGTTATATTCAGGTCCGAGAATGGTTGAAATCAACGTTGGAAGACATTAAGAGGATGGACACTTTTGTGAAAGTTCAGTGAAAAATTAACGCCGTTCTAATGATGTGTCAAAACCAGAAGGAAGTATTCAGGAGAAATTAATTTCTGTCTGTGTCCTTATGGATATCCTAATCAAACCATAGGAGGAATTGCATCCATATGGAATATATTGGTAAAGTTACGTAAAGAATTGACCATTTCCTTGAAGGCCTTAATCCAAACCGAAGTTTGCAGCTGTCTTAGATAGCCTATTACTCTGTTTAGAAATAATACAAGGGAAAATGCCACCGAGCTGAAAAAGCCAACAAGACCTTGATACCATGGTGAAACATTCCAGACAAAGGATCTTTGCTTGTATTTTTGTAGTTATTTCAGCTTTGTTGGGTTCACAGCTGTCTCTGGGTTTCTCAGTTACTGCTGTCTCTGAAGTACCTCACAGCAAAATGGGTTGCAATAATACTTGTGGGATTACAAAAATTCCATATCCCTTTTATGTTAAGCCCTGTGGTAAGAGTGAGTTTGGACTTGAATGCTACAAAGATTCTACTTTGATGATTACATTGAATAATGTTAGTTACATTGTGACCAGCATTGATGCAGATGGTATTATTATTAATCCCAACCAGTCTTCTTGTAATATAAACCCACAGAACTTCAGTATCTACGGTATGAACAGCTATGCAATTTCCACCAGTAACATTATCCAGTTCTCTAATTGTAGTAATCCAGGAAATTGTCCTTTGACATGCAACATTCCTAATCGACGAAACGATGAACAATGCAATTATACTCATACCTGCTGCCACTTTCTTGGGAATGATAATCTCTGGAAAACCGGACAACCTAACTTTACGGGATTCTCTCAGATGCAGTGCACAGGTTTCACTAGCTGGGTGATTTCAAGCAGCACTCCTAATTATCATGCAGAGAATGGGCTGAAACTGGAATGGGGCATTATGGGGAACTGCGCAACTATTAGATGTGATGCCAATGCAAAATGCTTGATAGCCAAAGATGTCAAAGGTGGTGTGAGGTGTACTTGTAAGGATGGTTATATTGGAGACGGATTTGTTGACGGCACTGGTTGCAGAAGAGGTAACTCTCTTGGTTATTTCACTGTTTGTTTTTTGTAGCTTCATATTTGTTCTAGCTTATATAGAATAGGTTTTACTTGTTTGGATGAGATTTATTGATCCGTTCCTTGAAACGTATGTCCTGGCCTCTTTGTTTTTAAGAGAAGGAAAAAAATCATAAAAGGAGCCATGTTCATGCCACTTTCCTAGTTTTGCTTCATAATCGCATCTTGCATGTAATGCAGAGTTTTCAGGGCCGAATTCTTTTTCCTAAACCTTACCTTGGATAGTTCCTTTAATTTTGGTGAAATTAAAACAAACAGTAGTTCCTGTCCTAGTGTGTGGCACAATATCCACGCTTCCATCTTCATCAATCCAGCTTGACTGTAGGTAGGAAGTTTGAAAAGTACCAAAATCCTGGGGTCTAAGGGGTATAACTGAATTCAATTTTTCGCTTATTTGTATTTTGTCTTCTCATATCAAAGAGTTCAATAATTTTATTATTTTCATTTATTTGTCTGATGGCTCATTTATTACAGAAAATTTCCTTTGATAAGAAGCTTTTGTCATTATTGATTTCAAGAAAATTATTGTGTAGGCTTGTGATAGTTGCTTATCTATGGCTGTTTCATTAATTCATTCAGATCTTATCAGTGAATTATTGTGCTGATTCAATGAGTAAACTATTGAAATCTAACAAATATATGCCAATTGATGCTTGCTACACTTATGTGCTGTCATCTACCTCTCTACCATGGATTTCAACGTGTTCATGGCTCAAATACATGTCGGCACTACTGAAAATTGGATATATATAAAATCTCACATTGTTGCAAATGCTCCCATATCAAAAGAACATGCAACTAAGGCTCAAATCAGTTACATACATTAATGAGACCCCTGTAGCTATACTGAAACAATGTCCCATATGACTGATTCTATACAACAATTGCTCATCCTGTTGCAATGTAGAATGGCCAGCCATTTGTACAATCGATGTACAACAATGAAAACTGTAAAGGAATATAAAAGACAACACTGCAAGGGAAATCACAAAAGAGAAGACAGATATTTACCCCAGTGAAACCCAAAATGGGAAAAACTGCAGCCAAAAACTGTGCATGTGCAACCTCCTCATCCTGGCCTATGGATGATGATTTTCTCTTCCTCTTAACTATGGGATAAATGCAATGGAGTAATCAATAATGTTCTATCTCAAAACCCTCTGCCCATTAATGTTTGGCAATGGAGGAATTAATGAAGTTGGAGGTGATTTTTAGATTCATTTTCCAAATTCCAATGTATAGTCTACCTTGAACATTCCTTTGGTCCTTGGCCCATTTTGATACCTCATAGCCTTGTTCCACATGCCATAAGAGAAAAAACACATCTCCAGGACTGCAACTTTGTTCTAATGTTTAGAACTTTAGAGGACCAAACAAATGAATTTTGGGCTAAATTATTCTGGGTGTATAGAGTAAGCTGTATAATTTCTCTAATTAAAAAAACAACTTATTTCGACATCATTTGGCTCATTTACAATCAAAACAGGAAAGACTTATTTTCTTGCATTTTGGGGATTGAAGGTTTGTAGGTTGGTTAGGATCTCGAAAAGCGTTTAAAATTTTGGACCAGTTTTATACCACAAGAGGGTGTTATAGCTTCTACTCTGAGCTTCCCTTGTTATCACGTGGGCATGGGTGAGGTATTCTGCAAATACTCACCATTTCAATCAAAAAACTCATCAAATACAAGATGAGTGTGGGCTGCTTAGTAAATGTCAACTATCTTTCTCCAATGGAAATTTGAGGGGTCATAAATTTTTGGGATCTGAACATTTCATTTTTCAAGCAGTCGACTTGGTTGCTTTCCAAGGTTTGCAGGTAAAATATCATCCATAGAAGGATTCTTTCACTGGCGGGATCTCCAGAATCATAAGCGACATCCTTGGCACAGTTGGTGCAATTTCTAAGAGCTCAAAAGGTGAATAGAGCTGAAAAATCAGATTATAGAGACCTTTGCATATTGAGATTTTATTTATATAATGCACCTTCAAGGGGCAATGTCTATTTGGAGAGATTGGAAATGGAATGGAGGGAAGGCTTTCTACAAGTGTGTAGAAAAGGATTTTTATAATCTTGTCAGGCACAAGGTGGATAACGCCCACAGTGAACAAAGAAGTGAGGGACCTTGGATTGCACTGGCAAAGGATGTCTCAATCTACTTGGAAAGTGAAGGTTGATCATGTCTTTTGGAAGTGCTCCTTTGGTAAGACTTTCTGAATGCTTCTCCAAGGATAAGCAATCAAAGTAAGGCTTGAAATTACTGATGTACCAACTCTGTTGTGTGATAGAGATGAAAAGGTTGATTGTGTCTTTTACAAATGCTCTTTTGTGAAGACTTTTTGAATGCTTCTCCAAGGATAAACAATCAAAGTAAGGATTCAAAATCCTGATATACCAACTCTGCTTGTTGTGTGGTAGAGATGAAAAGGTGGATCATGTCTTTGGAAATGCTCCTTTGGTAAGACTTCTTGGGCATGATTTCAAGCTGAATTTAATTATTTATTCATTGAGAAACTTGGAAAATTAGGGATGTTTGCAAGTTGCTATGGTAGTCTATCTAACTAACTGTTTTGGGATTCTTGTGGTAATCTAAGATAAGTACACCTTTCATGAGGACCCTTGCTCTCTCTTGTGAGGTGGATTGATACTTTTGAAGAAAAAAATGGCTCTCTTTCTCATGTCTGAATTCATGTGTTTCCATAAAGAGGTTGAGTCCTTGCTCTGTGAGGCACAAGCGCAAATGCATTTCATCTTTCTTAGCAAGGCGATTCCCTTGTATTTCTATTCTTAAATTGATGCAACTTTTGGCCTCCTAAAGTAATAAAAGATGCATTTTTTATTTATTTCAAGAAAAAATCATCAAACCTTCTCATATATTTTTAAAACTGCAGAGAGTAGTTTTACAATATGTCTTAACATTTGTGTATCAAATTTCATGACTATATGAGGTCGTTGGTGTATAGAACCACCAATGAACTAGTAGCCACTTGCAGTCAAATAGCAGCTTCCTTTATGATCTCCACATTTGTTGGCATCCCTGCTGAAACCTGGTGGAATGATATCTTTCATTTAAATAATAGTATTAAATTAAATTATTAATGGCTCGGGGGTCAGTTTATGTCACATAGTTGCATGGAGACAAGTCTCCGACCCCTAGGATGCGTCTCGGATACCCGTACTTGTTTCCCTGTTCCGGAAACTCGTCGGAGATGTCTCCTCAATTTTTCATTTAAAAAAACATAAAAACCCTACATTTCGGAAAGTTTCCATATGAAAAGAAAAAAAATGAATCGACATTTCTAAATTTCAATGTGTAATATCAAATATGTAGTACAAACTCTTTGACTCTTTGAAATTTGTGTGTTTAAACTTTAAATTATTAAATTATATTAAAGAAAATGGCGTCTCCTATTTTCAAAAATAGACATACCGATACCGGTAACAGTCTCCTGTACTAGTACCAGTACCAGTCTCCTGGCAACTATGGAACTTTATGATCATACCTCTCTATTTTTTATTCTTTTAGCCTCATAAAAATCAAATGTATTGGGAGGATGGGGTTCTTTTTTTAATTTCTTTGTATGGGACCATGCCTTATTCTTTTGGAAGCTGGACCTCATATATTTTGTTTCCAATCAATCCTTCTTGATTTGTTTGTAACTTTGACTCTTGCTTTGTCCTTGGAGTTATAACTTAAGTGAAGTCCATTCTGCCATCTCCATGATGGATTCACTTTGGCAATCTGTGGTTGCTTGGCTCTTTTTTCCATGTTTGAAATGACTCCATGCTCGGATTTTTTCTTTTAAGAGTTGCATTTAACTTCACCCCTTTTGGTGTACAAATTTGATCCTTCCAGTGGTTTAGCAGCCCTACATGATTACAAACTGCTTCTTCCTTGTCACCTTCTTGCATCAAGAAGTGGTCATGGTAGCAAATAGCCCAAAACATGCTATCAAATGGCAAGAAATGATGGTTTATAGACAAATCTACTACATGAATCTGGTGTATTCCAAGACTCATTTTGACTCTTTGGTTACTTTTGGTCATAGGCCTCCAATATGAAGTGAGCTTTGCTTACTTATCCAAACTTTTCTTTGAGGTTCTATTCAGCCATCTCCTCCTTACCATTCTCATTTGAATGCTACGGGTGCTGATCTACATCCCCAAAGCCCTTATCTTACTCATACCAACATTGGTATACTATGGTTGATGTTCCAACTTTCCTAGTATGGATAATATTCTGCTGCATTACAAAAATCAGCTTCACATATGCTTGCTACACTGCCATGCTCAAATCAGATGCATGTATGCAGTGACACAACTAGTGCAGTGCTTTTTCCTCATTCAATTTTAGATATGCATGCTAAAATTGTTGTGATGCCTTTTCTTCTTACTTCTATGAGAGAACTACTGACAGAAAACATGAAGAATGACATTGCATGCCTTCTTGTTTGGTTTTTCTGCTTTCTTCCATCTTGCTTTTGTTGCCTCTTACTTGTACTTTTCATGTGGAACTAATTGTAAGCTTCTCCCTCTACTTGATATTGTTCACCAGGTGGATCAATTTCAATTTTTTACCCATGCACACTCTTTTCAAAATGTATTCTCTACTTCCTTCCCCTTTAATTTCAGCTAACATAATATTGTTGGATTGATCTTTCTGTTTTTGGGGTTAAGATTAGAATTGTGCTTCTAACATTTAGCATAACTCTTTGTCTGATTTTCAGGCTTCCTTCCTTCTTGCATATGTTCCCCCTTGTACTCACCAAATAGAACTACAAGCTTGCATCTTACTCTACTTTGATTTGTTCACCATGTGGAACATTTAATATCTTCTTTTCTTTTTCCTCTCTCATTGAAGATCTTTGCCTCTTCTTCTGTCAAAACTGTTGCGGTGAAAATCCATTCTCTACTTTCTCCTTTGTTCTGGGCTGCAATAACATCTTTGAACTGGCCTTTCAATTTTTGGGATGAAGATCAAAATAATACTTCTAGCATTTAGCATGCCTCTTCATTTGATTTCAGGCTTGCTTACTTATTGCATTTGTTCCCCCTTGTACTTTCCAACTGGAACTCCAAGGCAGTGTCTTACCCTACTTGAATTTGTTCACCATATGGAACAATTTCAATGTTTTATTTTGCTTTGTCTCTTATTGTAGATCTTTGTCTCTTTTTCTATTGACACCTTATGCAGCAAAAATGCATTCTCTACTACTTTCCTCTTTGCTTTTAGATCCCATATTATCTCTGGACTTCCCTTTTGATTCTTGAAGTAATGATAGAGATAATGCATCCAAAATTTAACATCCCAATGATGATCAATTTCATAAAGGCTAAAATGATTCATGGAAACTGTCTCTTCCTTTATGGACGAAAATAGCACTCGTCTCGCCTTCATGCCCTCACCACTTATCTTGAAAAGTTGCCTATGGATGTTTACAAAATCTCACTTATATCTTATTTGTGAACTATGCTGCAAATTCAATGAGTAACCTCTGAAATTTAACACGTATTCTAAATTTGATGTTATATGCTATATTGCCATCTACATCTCTATTGCTAATTCTACTGTGTTCATAGTTCAAATGTATATCCACAAATGGATGTACATACGATCTTAAGTCATTTCATATGCTTCCATGCCAAAAATACATGCAACTATAGCTGAAATTATATGCCAAAAATACGATCTTATTCTAAATTTGATGTTATATGCTATATTGCCATCTACATCTCTATTGCTAATTCTACTGTGTTCATAGTTCAAATGTATATCCACAAATGGATGTACATACGATCTTATGTCATTTCATATGCTTTCATGCCAAAAATACATGCAACTATAGCTGAAATTAATTATACACATGGATAAAATACATTTAGCTATGTTGAAACTATCTCTCCTACCACCATGTGCAACAACTATTCATCCTCTTGCAACAACAGAAAAGCACAATTACTCATGCTGCCAATGTACAAGAATGAAAAATATGAAGAAATGAAACGAATTACACACCAAAGGCAATCACATAGGACACAAAGATTTATTTTGAAGAAACTGTAATGAAACAAATTGCACAATAGAATATTGCAAATATTAAATAATAATATACCATTTCGAGGGGGAAACCTCCTAATACACTTCGAGGGGGATACCTCCAATAGTCTTCAATAAGAAACAATACTCAATACGGCCATAATAACTAGCCAATAGCTCCTATATATAATTAATTATGCCATGGCTGCTACCAAGCTGACTTAGATACTTAACTACAACTCGTAGGATGATGTAACTACCAATATATTATTATAATAATGATTATATAACTTATTGAAGAGTTAAGGTAGCCATAAGCTGACTACTCATAACCCAATACCATAGTAATGAGACTTCGGACTTGATGCAGTTTGTGAGGGTGACTGGAAGCTTCGAGGACTGAGGACTGAAACCTGACTCAACAAAATGAAAAACCCAAGAAATTTAGGAATTTTTTAAGGATTTCAAAACTTGTTTAAGCTGCACCCTTTATTAAATAAACCTTAAGACACAATAACATCGGTCAAATAGAAGCAAAATTTGATCACATACACCAAGTATCCCGATCACATAAGTATAAACACAAAATTGTAGCTGAGCTATTGAGAGGAAATAGCACTTAGATATATAAATATAGTCAAATGTATACAAAACTCGCGGAATATGAAATCCATGACATCAAATGTTCCATACAAATATATGAAATATCAAAACCAATAGCTTTACAGAGTCTATACAATAGAGCGATCCACGCATCAACTTCTACTATGAGAGAGGCATCTAAAGATGGAGTCTGGATGATATGTAGCCATTTAGCGATACATAGTCTTTGCGTAGTGACTCCAGCCTGCCACCCCTCACCCTCACCAGCATTGGTTGGCCAGTTTGTGTTTGCTTGTGCTCACAGCCTCCCTGCATACATGGCTACAACCCTCGACCTCTCTATTATTTGGTCCACTGATCAAGGGTCCCTGGATTGCCAAACAGTGGATCGTGGCCTCCTTGATCCACTTAGATACGGATCAACCTCCTCTAGCGTGATCGGGGTGGAGTCATGGTAAAAAATATGCCTGTGTCTGAGACGAAGGTTGTAATGAACATATACTAGATCATTCAACCTATCCACGAACAGTCTATTGCGCTTCTTGGAGTGTATGTGCTCAAACATACTCCAATTGCGCTCACAACTAGAAGAACTGCATGGTTGGCTCAATACACGAATGGCAATATTCTGAAGGTTTGGTGTTTGAGCACCAAACATATGCCACCATTTATCTGAGATGAGAAAATAAACAAAATCAATCTCATTTCCAACTTTAAGTTTCAAGTTCAACATTTAAGAATAATATAAACAGAGGAGATTATGCCCTTAAAAATATAATATATTTTTACCTGGCTATAATGTCATCCTACTATCTTTGCACATTTGATGTGCAAAGAGTTATCCTTGTCCAGTAGTAAAGGCATCTATCTCATGGACTATCTGTGCAGTAACAGTAGGTGCCATCCACTCTATCACTGAGTAGAGCCCACTAAGAACCTCATTATCTGCGTGGAAATCATGACAGAATTGTAAGGCTGAATTTAGGAAATATGTTGCTACATGGAGGGGCCTATGAAGTTGGTGGTGCCATCTCCCATCAATGATCTCCCAAATGGGACGATACTTATCCTCAACAACCCCATAGATGGATCTAATGGCCTCTTTGGCCCTATCCATGACCTCATATATGTAGCCCATAGTGGGCTTCTCCCCATCAACAACTCATAGGAGAACTGCCAAGGGCTAGGTGAACTGCAAACATTGTGAAACATTTACTTAAGTAAGTGTGAACGAAAATAAACAAATAAAAGGAAAATATGAATAAAAATTAAAACATAATGTAGAATTAAATGTTACTTTCACAATCTCTGTAGCTGGTGCCCAAAAGCCTGGCTCATCAAAAATGCTATTTGTCACATCAATCCTTGCAGTGGTCATAGCATAAGATGAGGAAGTCCACTCCTCACCAACAAACATACACCTTAAAGCTGCCTTTGACCGAATCAAGGATTGTAATGTGATGAAGTTAGTGGAAAATCTAGTGATGCGAGAACGAGCCAACTCCCTTAACCCCATGTATTGCCTCATTAGGCTAAGGACCCATGTGTGATTGTATACAAATTTGCAAATGTTTTTGGTCATATCCACACATGTTTTGATCCATGGAAGCTTGCCAAGATCCTCCAAGCAATGGGCGACACATGGAGTCCAAAATATAGTTGGGTGCCTCTCCATCAATAGTTTACTAGCAACAACATAATTTACTGCATTATTGGTCACCACTTGAACCACATTCTCTTCGCCCACCTCAAGTATGACCTCCTCTAAAACCTCACAAAGGTGTGTGGCATTTTTTACATGGGAGGAAGCATCAATGGACTTGATGAACACGGTGGCACCTAAAAAAGAAGCAAAATCAATGATTCAATAAATTAAAAAAAAACATAAATTAGCCATATTAATCACTAAATAAAATTCAGTGTTCCACGGGGACGCGCCCCCCCGAAAAACAACGCGCACCCGAGACGGGGACGTTTCCGAGACGGGGAGACGCCTGGGAAACGTCCCTCCGCCGTCCCCAAGTACCCCCACTGTCCCCTCGCCGTCTCCTCCTAAAGGGAGACGTTTCCCTGAGTTTTTGGCACGGGAAACACCATGGAAACGCCGAGGAAACTCAAAAACGTCTCTTCAAAAACGAATTTATTGTGTTAAAAAATTTAAAAAGTTAAAAACATAAGAGTTTATATTTTATAACCTAAGTTTTATACTTTTATTTGATGAATTTTTTGTCTTTGAGTCTTCATCGTGCGACTGAGAGATTTGCGTTTGGAGTTTGGAGATCAAATTTTACAGTGGCAGGGTTTTTCGATTGGTGCATTCGACTCAAGATTTGAGGTATTTCATTTTTCTAAGTTTTATTTTGCTGGTTTTGTCTCCACCCTTCGTTTTGGCTCGCGACTTCGTGTATGCAAAATGTGGAAACATTGCAACGAGGCCGCGCGGTTTTTGTGAGGCGTCACAGAGATGTCCGCTCATGGAGTGCAGTGGTTGTGGGGTTTGCAGAAGCCTTGCGACCATTGC
>VDFB02070457.1:0-14590 GCA_007258455.2 Sequoia sempervirens
TGATACAATACAAGGGGAGAATCTTTTTGGTGGCTGATTCTAAGCTCAAGAAGAAGATTTTGTTGACATTTCATGATATACCACTTGCTGGTCATCAGGGATTCTTCAAGACATATAGGCAGATCCAAGAAAGATTTTCTTGGAAAGGGTTGAAAGGTGAAGTTCAGCGTTACATTCAGGAGTGTCCTACTTGTCAGATGAATAAAAATGAGCATACGTTACCAGCTGGTTTGTTGCAACCTCTTCCCATTCCCAACCAAAAGTGGGAGAGCATCTCAATGGACTTCATCACTGGGTTACCCAAAGTTCAAGGAAGAGATTGTATCTATGTTGTAGTAGATAGATTGACAAAATTTGCTCATTTCTTTGCCATTACCAGCTCATTTTCAGCAGCTCAAGTTGCTGATCTGTTCTTTCATGAGGTGTTTAGATTGCATGGTTTGCCAAGAAACATTGTGAGTGATAGGGACAGCAAGTTCCTAAGCACCTTTTGGCAAGAGGTCTTCAGAATGAGTGGTACAGTGCTTACTCCAAGCACTAGTTATCACCCTCAAACCGATGGGCAAACAGAGATAGTAAACAAGTGGTTGGAAGGTTATTTGAGGAATTATGTTTCAGAACAGCAAAGGGCATGGGTGAAATGGCTTCACTTAGGAGAATACTGCTACAATTCTTCCTTCCACATGTCGATTAGGATGTCACCTTTCATGGCTCTTTATGGTTATGAGGCCCCTAGCTTTGCTGATTTGATGTTTGGAGATAGCAAAGCCCCTCAAGCCAAGGATATGTTACAGCAAAGTCAAGATATATTGAAATCCTTGAAGAACAATCTGCAGATTGCACAGAATCAGCAAAAGATGTACGCTGATCAGCGGCGTGTTGAGCGCTCTTTTGAGGTTGGAGATATGGTTTATCTCCGATTACAGCCCTATAGACAGTCTACTCTCAAGAAGAGTGGTGTTGAGAAGCTTAAGCCTTGCTTCTATGGTCCGTTCAAGGTTATCAGAAAGGTGGGAGCTGTAGCTTACGAGTTGGAGCTGCCTTCTAGTAGCAAAGTGCATAATGTCTTCCATGTGTCTCGCCTCAAGAAGGCACTTGGGCACAACGTTATTGCTTCATCCCAATTGCCACCCTTGGATGAAGAAGGACAGTTAGTTTTGATTCCTGAGGAGATTCTTGATTCCAGAGAGCGTTCTTTGAGGAAAAGAACAATCAGAGAGTATTTGGTGAAGTGGAGGAACTTGCCCATGGAGGATGCAACTTGGGAAAATGAGGAGATTCTGCAGCATCCGAGTTTACAATTGCTTGAGGACAAGCAATCTTGGGGAGGGCGGACTGTAATGTCTTCTCGAGCATGACTTCTTCTGATTTACCGTTGGCCTATTCTGGAGACCCGTAGGCTTCTCGGTGGTGAAATTAGGGTTTCTTGGTTGGTGGTTTCTTGTGCTCACGGTTCGGCGTTTGAATTGTGGATTCCTTCTGGGTTTTTCGTGAGCTTTTCGGTGATGTGTTCGTTTTGGCATTCTGAGCACTTTCACGAATTTACTATTTTTAGTAAATTCTATTTCTGGCAGTGGTCTTGTTGGTCTCGGCTCGATTAACCTTCTACTTCAGTTGTTCAGTTGGTTTTGCTCAAATTTGGCTTTGGGGTTCATTTGGAGAGATAAGTTGAATTATTTTTAATAAAGTCATGTTTAATGTTATATTTTGCTGTTGACCCCCCCCTTAGCCTAGTGATTGAACTTAAGTTGTTTTTAAAAGTGGTCTTTGAAGGGCTGGTGCCTCATGAGGTTATTTTATATTTTTCTAATGCTCAAAAATCAATGTTGGAGAAAGGGACGCCCATCTTGGAGATTATTTTAAATTAAAAAGTCAAAACTGCTCAAGACAAAAGGGACGCCACTTTTGGAGGGAAAAGGAGTTACTCAAAATTTGAAAAGCTGGGTTTCTAGAAGCTTCTGGACAGTCATCACAAGTCTTTAAAAGGAGGTCTTGGTCTTCATTTTCAGGATCCAACTTCTTGAGTAATGTTATGCTGCCGAAATGGTGAGAGGATTGCTTCGAGGAATGAATGCCTCCTAGCTAGGCTCAACTTCGTGCTTGTGAGACAACACCTAGTGGAGAGATTTACTTGTTCGAGTGCATTTTGTAGTGAGGTATTGCTTTGTTATGAGTTAGTGCATTAGTAGTTCAGTTATTTGCATTTTTCATGTCATTTCAGTAGTTGCTGAGTTCATTGTTGTTAGTCATTTTCACTCATATTTCAAAAATACAAAAAGATTGCATTCTGGGTATTTCATATTATCATTTGTCTAGTTAAAGCGCCTTCTTTTGCAAAGTTCCATAATTTTTAAACAAGTGCTATTTTTTATAGAAGGAAATCACCCTCCTCTTGAGGCCGTACATTTGTACTTGCATTGGAATTTGAAAAAAAAAAATATTGCAGATTGGGTTGGTTTCTTGGGTCTTACTTGGGCGCCTTGCTTATAAGAAGCTGTTGCATTTTGTTTGGGGTCATTTGGTTGAGTATTGAGGGGGTTGTGATCATTTCAATTAGAACTCTGTGTTGCTGGTTATCAGTTTCAGACCCTGTTACAGTCATATCAGTTTGCATTTAGGGTAGTTTTTAGAGCTAAGAGGGTGTTATAAGCCTTGGAGATCATTGAGGAAGACACAATTAATATTGCTTTGAATTAAAGACTTCTAAATTTCTGATATTGCAAGCATTCTTCACATATTGTAAGCTGAACAGTAGTACTGTCAGCATCTTTAATATTCTTGCAATTTCAATGTTTGTAATTGCCCACTGAATAAGTGGAAGAGGCTGGCTTGCCGCCTATTTACTTAATTTGCATTGTACATTCATAAGTCTCCACCATATGGTCGCCTCTTATCCATCATGGATTGAGTAGCACATGCTTGGTGTTGAGCTATTTTCCAGTATTGCAATAGATAGGGATCCTCTGACCGAATGCTCGTCGTTCACCGGCGCATCTCTTGGTTAGAGTTCTTTTTCAGCATTTACCTTTGAGACCCTCTGACCAATGCTCACACCTTGCCCACATCGGGATCCTGGTGTACATTCAGGTTAGAGTTACTTTCAGCATCGTTTTGGTTTTCGGACTAACCTTAACGGGTGCTTGATTCATTGTAATTTGCCATTGAAAAATTGAAAAAAATTGGCCCGGTATATTTCAAAATCATAGAAAAAGCTAAGGTGGATCACCAAGATCCTTGAATATGATATTGATTCAAACCCACTAAAACCATCAGAGGGAGAGGACTATGTGAATACATGGTGGAGGACGAGGAGATAACTGCCACAGGAGAGCAACCAGAGCTTGTTCTGATAAATGAACTAGAATCAGAGGGTTGCTAGCTGCCAGATAGAATGAGGTTTATGCAAATAGGAAAGTATTCGCCAGGTCTCTCATCCCAAAAGAGGAGATACTACCAGCTTCAAAATTGTGGATATACGCTAGTGGAGGGGGTCCTTTTCAAAAGAAATTTCAATGGTCTACTCCTATGATGTGTTACTACAAAGAAAGCAAAGAGGATCCTTGACATGTTCCAAAACAACACTGCAGGCGGACACTTCTCTACTAAGACCACTGCCATCAAAATCATGTGTGCTAGTTACTATTGGCCTAAACTTTTCAATGAATCCCACTCTTTGGTAAAATCTTACAAAAAATGCTAGTTCTTTACGAACATAAGGAAGAATTCTGCAATGCCTCTCAAACCTATATTGGCAGATGAACCATTGTACAATGGGACTTGGACTTCATCGAGATGATTATTCCAACTTCTAGTGCTGGACACAAGTGGATTCTGACTGCCACAGATTACTTCACAAGATGGACAGAGGCCGTTCAACTTAAAAACACAACAAAAATAGAGATTGTGGATTTCTTCGAAGAGCTAGTGACAAGGTTCGGTCCTCCGAAGACTATCATTTCCAATAATTCCAAAGCCTTCCTAGGCACAAAGGTATGCCACTTTGCATTAACGAATGACATATTTCTTAAGACATCATCAAATTATTACCCATAGGGAAACGACCTAGCAAAGTCAACAAACAAGAGCCTAGTCTGACTCCTTAAAAGAATTGGTTCAGAACACCATAGGGAATGGCATAAAAACCTCCAAGTAGTGCTCTGGGAAAATTGCATAGCTCCTAAGAAAGTCCTTAAGACTTTGCCTTATGAGTTGGTATACGAGAAAGAGGCACTCTTACCTATATCTATGGAGATTCTGACACTCCAATTGTTGAAATCTCTCAAGATAGAACAAAATAGTGCCATGGAGGTTTGACTTGCCGAACTGTTAGAAGTACAAGAAAAAAGGGAGAATTCCCTAATAGCCATGACAAACTTCCAACAAGTGATCAAGCGATGGTTTGAAAAGAAGGCTTCTAACCAAGGCCTAAAGTGTGGAGACTTAGTACTGAAATATGACAAAAGGGCTGCTAAGCTAGGTCAACATGGTAAATTTGATAGCCTATGGGAGGGCTCCTTTAAAATCATTCGGTGCAGGGAGCATAACGCTTTCGAGTTAGAAAATATGAAATAGGAACCCTTAGGAATCCTGGTCGATGGGATTCATCTTAAGTTGTTCCATTAAAGTTCCAAGTTCTATTTTTGTACATATGTGAAAAATGTTTTTATTTTATTTCTCTCTTTGGCCGATCTTTTTTGAATTGGTTTGTGTTTCTACGGAATTAACTCATTATTACGGAGGGTAGAGTAGCGGGATTTCTTTACATTTTAATCACACCCACGTGCAAAGAAAATGAACACATATGCTAATAAAAGAGCCCATAAAATTGAAATGTAGAATGAAAGAAAGAGACATGGATTTTTATAAAGATATATATCTATTTATATATATTATTTTGTTTTTACATTGGAAAATGGCTAAGGAAGCCATAATCCAAAAAGTATATGAGTATTCGAGCTATTCTTTCATATATGCAAAAAATATAGCCTTCTTTAGGATTATATACAAAACTATAAGGCAGTAGGGTTCAGACAGTAGGAAATAAAGGAGTTGGGAGGCATTTTTTTTTCAGGAGTAGGGAGGCTTTTCATCCAAGGGCACGTGAGGCAACAATTGATGCGTCTATGATAGTGTCGACCTCTTCCTAGTCAGGAGGTTCTTCGACAACAAAAGCAACATCATTCGATACAACCACCATTGGTAGGGGAAACACTAGGTTCCTGAAGTCAGTATACCAATCAACATCATAGAACGGTATCACATTGTAGTTGTGGAACAAGAAGTGCAAGGCCTAGGTAACCCTCTACCAATGCTCATCATGTGTTTTAAGGCAGAATCCACTGAGAAATGTCAACCATACAACTATCGCTTCTTCCTCAATGTAGCGATAGAGGTCGCTGCCTGATGGAAAGCCTACCCCATATGCAGCATGAGCGACAGTCTCACCTAGGCTATTTAGGTACTTCCTTGAAAATATTTCCTTGACTAGCTTTAGAATTAGAGGCCTGGGGATGCCAATGTCTAACATAGATGCTAAAAAGTGTGAATAGATATCAGTATTCACACGATACTTGTCCTCATACTCTACATAGTCCTTACCCAAAACCCATTTTATGGCTATCAAAACCAAGAAATGCTTATTCTTGGTCATTATTTTTAGCCACCTAGTAGAAACCTCCCCCAGGAATGCTGCCTGCAACTTATAAGAGGTTAGCCTAACAAGAGTATCCATGACTCTGACACTATGCTTTTACCCTCTAACCAATACTGAAACTTACCTCTCACCTAGCCTATGAGAAAACTTGCTTAAAATTGCACCAACAGCCTATCGTTAAAACTATTCAAAAGCTAAGTGTGATTTCCTCACTACTTACTAGCATATTTATAGAAAATATGAGAAGACACACGCTAATCTGTTTTGATAAAAATGTGATAATAACTAGATTCCAACTTGGAAAGTGTGCCTGTGTTTGCTCACATTTCTGGATCAGTTGCATCTATAGAGGTATGGTTCAATGTGTGCTAGATTAATAAGAGCTAATTAATTAGATTTACAAAGGTAGTGCTTATCGATAGTAAGTTGCATGGCCGTAGGCTACTGTGTCATCTCACAGGCGTGTCCCAGAACCCAGGGCAATATTCATATCTTTTCAGGCCGTGATAGTTTGCTTCGACTTAATCATTCTGTCTAGGGTATTAATTACTAGCACATACTAATGCAAGGTTATAAAGAAGTTTTTTGGCTCAAGTTTCAAGGAAATTACAACATATCACATGGTTTCCAAATGCAATAATGAATTCTTGCCACCTCAAAATGGCTAGTTCATTTTGCATGAACCACAAAATTAATGGTATATGCTGAATTAAATGTAAAAAGCATGCTTTCCTCTACCACTTTGAAAAAAGATAGCTAAATATTGCATGGAAAGATTTAATGATTCAAAGTTTTTTAAAAAATGCTAAAGCTTAAGGTGCAGAGAAATTTTTAAGGGTATCCAGAGCTGGATAAAAATAACAAAGTCTAGAACTCGCAAAAGTCTTTGTTTGAAGAAAAATGTCAGAGAGTTCATCTTAGCAAATGCGGAGATTGATAGGAGTTGTTTACTAAACTATACAATCATCAAAGGTGTGCGTCATGAGGATTTGGATATGCTATGCCCGGCACCAAGCAAGCCAAAGAGGGTGTATACGATAGAGCTGAGCAAACCCAAAGATTGTAGGAACAAGAAAAGGGTTGAGGAGAAATGGGATAATATCTATGAACCATGCCTCGCAAAAAATCCTAAATCCTTAAGGGAAGCAACATGTACAAGGTTGATGGCTCCAAAAGTTGACACGTCTACAACAAGAAAATTTTGGTTCAGTGGTCTTCCAAAATACATGGTACCATTGGTGCACTATTTCCTAGAGATAGTTGATGCTGCCATCCAGTGTTATAACCCTAGCACTTGCTACATCGAGGGCCAAAACTTAAGAGTTCACATCACCCCATAGGCCATTTGGCAGGCATAAGGCGCATCCCAAACCCTTAAGAGGAGAGAGAAAATTGAGCTATTTTACCCCAAGAAAGGAGCAGAAAACACAGTTGGCAAAAGAACTCAGATTTCTTGTTGGAGGAGATTGGTAAGAAAAGTGTCCCAAGTGCTAAATTGCCAAGTATTCTATTGTCACACGGTGCATTACGTGAGGATATGCAGGATGCCATGTCCATGCTAGCTTTTGTATGCGGCTGAAACTCTGATGAGATGGTGGAAACCTTTCAACTAGGACCGGCCTTCCAATTCCACAAACAACACGATACATTCTAGTATGATTTCATTGAGTTCATGGTAGATGAAATGATATGGAAAATAAATAATTACCCGGATGTAGGAAAGTTTATATTTCTTTCTTTTCCTTAGTTCATATCTCACATCAAACCTGATTTCTTTTCGCCCGTATTTTGAATTATGAATTTTTGTGAGTCGGTGAGAGGAAGCTACATCCACATGGAAACCCCATGTCATATGATTATTATACATTTTCAAATTATTTCATAACTCTGGTCTTGCATGATTTATGAGTAGAAGGTGACATAATTCGGCTCAATAGGGATCATACCAGATATATGCAGAGTTTCACTCCCGTATGTGACTGGTTCTTAGGAACATATTTCACGATTCTCCAGATGTGGGGATTCACCAGTCAACCTTCCCTTCTCCCAGTATGCATCACAGATAGGGTGCTTGCACTTGAAATGTATAGGCAGGTGTGTATCATTGATTTTACCTTCTGCAAGAGAAAAAGTTTCAAGAGAAAGGGATTCTTTACTTGTTTGAAGAATTTCAAATCGGTGACTCTGTTAAAGAAACAATTAGATTAGTTATTGCAGGATAAACTGGCTCATTTAGGGTTGGTTTTGGTAAGTGACAAGTAGGATTACAACCCTTTCAATGACTTGCTGGAGCCACACATGAAGGTTACACATGTTCCCCGACCTTACTGAGAGAAGTGACGTAACTCACAGGTAGACAAGGATGAAAATTTTGTTGAACTAGTGTGTATTCCCACACAAGATAACAAAGAGACATGGCACAAGTTCTACTTTGCTATGGCGGTGGCCAAGGATAATGTCCACATGGGATGTGCCATGTATAATAAGTTGCAAAAGGATGAGGAGTGGACTGATGAAAAAATAGAAGCTTTATGAAAGTACTACCAAGAGACAGGGAAATTGGATGCTCCTATGATAGTCTGAAGGATAAAAAAAAATTGAACAATGGTGGGATGATGACCAAACCAACCTAGACTCTAGCAGTAATAAAATCAAGGAACTGGAGGATGATTCCGAGGGACAAGAAGAAGTGACAACTTCTGCATCTTCTATGTCGAAGGAAAAAGGGTCCAAACAACTTGCCTACATAGCCATGAATGTGCATTTTAATATATCAAGGGTTTTGCATACACTTACTTGGGATACTAAGGCAACTAGGGTATCACAAAAACAAATGACAATAGCTGCTAAAGCTCGGGAGACCCCGCTCGTAAAACAGTAGCACACAGAGAGAATTATTGGAGAAGGTTCGCAAGAACTCATTGGAAGAGAAATGCTTGCAGCTAGCCAGGAGCCTAAGGCTGGGGAAGAGTCGCCAACGATTCTAGAGCTTCCATCGACTAGTCAACAGGTAAAATTTGCTCCTTCTTCCCTTGCTTCTCATTCCTTGGTATCTGTGATCCCTACCATTGGTACTAGCCCTCTATTTCCCACTTTTAATCCAACATATGCAGGAGGTTTCACTCAATTCTCGCAGACCACTCCACCTAACCTTACTTCTCCATGAACCCCTACGCCCACTACTATCACTCAAGCTCTCCTTTCCTCACTTTCTAAAAACTTTCCCCCTGCGAGTACCCCTTCTTCCGCTATTGCTGCAGATCCTCTTCCATCATAACAAGCTGATTCCATAATGACAACTCCACCATCCCAACCTATGAGTCCTCCTCCTAATTCACCAATTCAATCATGGAAAGTGACTAGCCCTCCTACTGGTCCTAAAACTAAGCTTTGGAACATGCCTCACTTCTCCCCGCAAACTGTCACTCTCTAGAAAAAATAAATGCCTCCGCTTATTAGGGTTTCCTATCCCTATGCCCTACCTTTTGGTGCTCCTTTTGTAGGCAGACTAGTTTAGTTTCCGACCAAATTTATGGCACAAATTGATTGCGGAAAGGAAGCACACACAAGTAGAATGCAAAAGCGTAGGGTGAAAGATGACAGTGCTTCAACCGAGCCAAAAATAGACTCTTTATGATGAGACCAGACGGGAATTGAAGTTTTCAACCATGTACCCGAGAGTAACCAAGCCCCAGGGGGAAATGCACCCAGAGGATTATGAAATATATGCGGTAGGGATTGACATGAAGGTGGCCCAACCATAGGATAAGGTTGATATTATGGAAGAAACATAGTGGGTGGTCACCTTTGACTTTCTCAAAACTGGTCGCCAGCTAAAGAAGAAGGATGAGCAGCTTAAAGCGGTAAGGGAAAGGGTTAGTTTTCTAGAGAAAAAAGAGAAATCCCTAGAGGCGGATGTTGCATGTATGACAGAGAGGGCGCTGGTAGTGGAGGATGAGAAGAAAAGACTTCAGGGTGAACTTGCAAATATTTAGACTATTGACCTTGCCATGGTAAAAGAGCTATAGTCTAAGAATCATGAGATGAAGCAGAATCTGTAATTGAAGAATGAAGAGTTGGAGCGACTTTTCCTTGAGTATAGTTAAGGAACGACACAGAGGAATGAAGCTTTGGAACACCAACAAGCTCAATATAAGTAGAAAATGAAAGAAAAAGAGGTTGAATTTAAGGGCCTAAAAGCTTAATTAGAAGAACTCCAAGAGACAAAGTCCTCGCTAGACATGCACTTAGAAAATCACTCCCGAGCTGAGGAGAATTGGAATAAAGAAATGAGCAGCTTTGCAGAGCAGCTAGCGTCGAGAAAAAGAAAAGGGTAGAGTTGGCTGAGGCCATTAATTAAAGGGCACAGAGATTGCTTCTTTAAAATTCCTCTTCTCCTATCTCCCCCTACATAGCTAGACAACATTTTGTTGGTTAGGCAAATTGTAATATTTCTCACTGGGAAAAGGTTAAAACCTTTTGCCTACCACTGCAACCTACCCTCCGATTCATCACCAAGGCATCAAAGTTGAGCTAGGAGGCTCATGATACAATTGAGCAATTCTCGTAGTTTATCTTGGAGAAGGTTCTCGAAGCAAGAGATTTGCTCACCAAGCTATACTCAGTCTTTGATGAAAACCTTTCCAAGACAAGAATTGAAGATCGAGATGCTATTGCTCAAATGACAAATAAGTTTATTCATTTCCACTCTGCCTGACAATGCACTAAAACAACCTTGAATACTCTGAGCAAGAAACTGGACAACATACAGGAGAGTTTCTCCAGGTTAAGTAGGATGGGTTTGCTATCCCCATTCCTTAAACATGGCTCAATTGCCATGACCGAGCAGATTGCAGAAGGAATATAAGAAAAATAAACTGATCCAAAAGCTTTTAGGAATTTCAGTCATCCTCCCACGGTGACCGACATTGAGGGAGTGAATCATCTACTTGCAGAACTATTGTTTTATTATGAATTAGGGGCTAGTTTACCTAATGCATTACCTCACAAATAAACTATTGATCTAAGTGGAGCACAGGAGAATTTGTGCAACATGGTGAAGCCATCTGAGGATGAATGGTCACCTCTACAGGCGACCCTTTCCAATCTTTGACTCCATTATCTAATGAAATGGAACTCTGTCCTGTAAACCAGAGAAATTTTGGATTCTTCATTCCTCAGGCAAAATGGCCCTGATAGTCGCCAAAAGTTGTTAAAAAATATTTAACGAGCTCCCTTTGGGAGTTTTTTCCTCTATGCATCGGCCTGTTTATTGCAGGTAATCAATTCATCCTTTTATCTAAGTTTTTCTCTCTCACTCCATGTGTCTACTCTTCGCAACCTTGAGTTTTTGCATTCCTTTTGCATCCTGAAAAACCCCGCTATGCTTCCATGTGTCATGGTTGCAGGATATTTTTGATCATTTTTTCTTGCTGCCTCATCGGGCTTTGCTCAAGTGCCAAAAAACCATCATTCCAAAAAGGTTTGGTGGGCCCCACAATTGTTATCTACGGTGTACTCTTGCTACGTGTCTACTCTTCACAAAACTTTCAGTGTAGAGATGAAGTAACAACCGCAGGCGGCAAAATGCTACCACGCGTCTCTTTTGTGCCCGATTGGTGATCACTCCCTCCACTATTGGTTAAGTGATTTTCCCATTTGACATGTAGCCTTAGCACAAGTCTTCAGCGGCGAGAGAGAGAGGTTCAGACGGGCAGCGAAAGGCTACGACGTGCCTAGTCGACGAATCTCATATTCAGGCGATGGACCAAAAAAACCAAATACTGCTATTGGCCACTATGTGTCATAATCATTTGCTCAGGATGGTGACACTTGTCTAAATAATCCTTGCTGAGACCACCACCATCATTTCAGAGGATGCACCTATGCCTGGAATGACTGGATGCTTGGTTTCAAATTGTTTATGTTGCAACAACTTGGGGAATATTATGATTTTTGCATCATTTCCAGGGGATTGTGAAATCTTTTCTATTCTGCTCTCTGAGGCGGTGGGGGTTTTTCCTTGCTATATATACTTTTCTCTATTGTGAGAAAAGGGTCTGGAATTTGGAGGAAACGCTAGTTTTAGTTAAAGACGCAGGCCTTTATTGCTGTTTTATTTTATTGCAAAAAACTTTCAAACTCTGCTAATTGTTTGGCCTTTCTATTCTTTCATGCTATTTGATCAAACTGTGAACTGTGCTTTTATTGTTTAGAAATTTCATTTAAGAACTTCTATATGTGTTGAATGCAAGTTTGCTGACCTAGACCATGTCTAATGACTCTTCTTGGCAATAGGAATGTATGCAATATTATTTTATGTCAATGAATGGATTGTCTATGCTATAATCTTTAGTTTCTAATTTTCTGGAACACTACAAACACCAATCAGGCCCTTAGATCTATGATTTATCGTGCCTATCATTAAGTCTTGGTGCATCTCCTTAGAGTAGACTTTATTTTATATCTATTTCCTTTTCCCTTTCCAAACCCCCATTATAGAAGAAGCCAACTTCTCTAAAAATTTAGAGGTCACTCAGTTTAGTGCAAAAGGTCCCCCATAAGTTGAGTTTCCCATAAGACACTGTTACCTCATCAAATTTTGGCGTCAACAGTTCTCTTGAAGAGGATTTTTTCCTCTTAGATTAAAAAAAATAATATTATATATTTTTTTACCTCTAAGAAGTTCTTGATTTGTGCATAGTGAATATCTCTTTAAGATTTGTCTAATCTCTATGATTCTATAGGCTCAAATGGTGGTCTTTCCTTCACTATGACAAGTTGGAGCATTCTTGAGCTATTTATTCCAAGTACTCTACTATCATATCCTATTTTTACAATCAATCTTGAACCTACACCTTTAGTGTTCTCTTCAAACTTACATGTGAAATCAATTTTTTAAATTAAAAAGAAATCATGAATGCTCTTGCAAGCATCTTTCCAATATCTTTTCCTTTTTCTTGAGAAATATTGATCCCCTCTTCATTTTATACTCCTCTTTGTCTTTTTTAAGATTTTATAGAAGTGTTCTTACTTTTAGCTCTTGTTTCAATTATTCAATCCTCTCATTAAATGATAGATTTATTTCAAAAGACCTCTATTTTCTTCAGAAACCAATTCATGGATTTCATAGAGATCTTCAAGATTCTTCTTCATAGATTTAATCATTGTTGATTCTTTGCAACCTAAACACCTCAATATTAATTACAAATATGGTTATGCAAACAACTTTATGTGCTACCAAAATCTTCCACAAGCTCCAAAGAACTTGCTACTCTAAACCAATTTTAAAATCTATTATTTTCCAAAACCTATGCTTGTAGAGATAACAAAAACCAATAATTTATGACGTGTTAATTAATTAAAATGAAATGATAACCATTAATAGAGAAATGAATATGTTGCTCTACATAGAAAATAAAGTGGTAGAACATAACACAATATTTGATCTAGACAACTCCAATAAAGGGGTGAAAAACCTAGTTGGTAAAGTAAACTACTCTTCTAAATATATTATTCATAAATGAAAGTAAAAAGTTAACCTAATAATTTATC
Organism: Sequoia sempervirens; assembly: GCA_007258455.2. NCBI lineage: Eukaryota > Viridiplantae > Streptophyta > Pinopsida > Cupressales > Cupressaceae > Sequoia > Sequoia sempervirens. Next base: position 13,208 of record VDFB02070457.1, read on the forward strand.
AAACCTATAGTTATTTTAGTCTTTATTTCTAGATGATGCAACACACATTTTTTCTCCTTTTAATCCAAAAGACACAACATACAAGTATCCTCCCTTGCTTGTTAAAACCATCTCTTTCTCCTTTATAAATGTTTTTCATGTTGGAGTACTCTCCCAAGTGATAGAAGAATCCACTTGGAAGTTAGAATTTGTACATATGCATGTTCATTTTTATTCAATTTTACATATTTGTGGATGTTACCACAAGTATGACTGAGTCCGAACACTTTTGTATTTATGGTCTCATCCAAGTATTTTTCTTCCTTGTGATATTTCTTTTGCATCTATCTAGATACATTTGGATTTAATTTTCTCTAACTTGTTTGTGTCTATGTGTGTTTTATTAAAACTTCATGATCCATTGAAATAATATAGAGTGTCACTCCAAGTGGGAAGCCCATTTTCCATGTGGATATGTTAAGTTATAAATTAAATAATAAATGCAAATTTATAAACTTCAAGATGTATAACACCAAACCCTAACAACTCTATATTCTAGAGAATATTATATCACCATAGATGTAGTCTATAATAGATTCACATGTGAATTGTCATAAAAAAATTATACAACATATATTTGTAGGGGACCATTTAGTAAGGAATTTAAACAAATGAAACTCTCATATATAGAAAAATATTGTAGTCTTATATAAAAATAGACTAGTCACTATGACATTGAAATACTAGTAGTCAATTCACTAAAATAATTTAAAAACGGGGTTCTAGTTAAAAGTTTAAAGAGAAAAGAGCATATAGAAAAAATATCTTTTTTAGTTTTATATCTTATTTTTCTAAAAATAATGAAAATTTTGATTTTTTAAATTTGAATTTTTGAAAAAAAGAATACTCCACTGTCATCATATCATTGTTGTATAAGTTTTTAACTACATAAAAAGATGAAAGGCATCTCACACCAATCAATTCATTGTAGCATATCAATTGACATATATCTTGCTTGAAATTTTTTGACATCATAAACCCTATCAAGATGTACTCTCAATGCTGATGTTTTTAAGGAACCATACTCAATTAACATGCTCCACAAAAAAAATATTGTGTCTCTTTTGTATAACTCTTAGATTTGGTGCTTTATTTTCTTGATGGTACCATCAATAAAAGCCAGTGAATTAGTGGAATATGCAATCTAATAAATCTACGTTTCTTTGGATGGATATTTAAATACTTCATTATATATCCAAAACAGTAGCGTGATGGAAGAAATGTGTGTTAGTGTGATAATTTCTCATTCACTTTATGCTTGGAGCCTAAAGGAAAATGTGTACACATGTAAAGTTCATCAACATGAGCATACTTTGGGGAAAGCAAAGTATTATCATTTAGTGG
>VDFB02070457.1:14690-118513 GCA_007258455.2 Sequoia sempervirens
CTGCAAATTTGTGCCCAAGTGGAGGAGACTTTGAGAAGGCGGTCCCAAAATTGTTTGATTTCTACTCTTGTAGAAGTGTGATAATCTTCACAACAGATTTTTTTGAAGGAGTCGGTGATGATGAAAAAGAGTTCTGCCCAATTTCATGGGGCTTTGATAGGGTGTCTTTCCACCATTAACCCTATTTTTTTTGCAGATTTACTTTTAATGTGACATGCTGCAACCACATGACTTGTTTTGAAGCATCTCCTACACTAGAAGGTAAGTCCTTCATAGTCCAACAGTTGGGTCCAAGAACAATCAACAACATTAAGAATCATATTAGTAGGAAGCTCCTTGGAGAGATCTAAAAGCACTAAAATTTGAGTGGAATTAGTGTGAGAAAAATCTATAGATTTCTTATCTACAACCAATAAGGAACCTAAAGAATTTCCAATAGACTTGAAACATGAATGGATCCAAAATTGAAGTGGAAGATTTGGAATCTAAACCCAAACTGACATAATGTTGAAGGATTCAGAGGAAGGGTTGAAGACTAGATGCCAAGGTTTAAGAAAAAAAGTAATGCTGATTCCAAGACCAAAGGTAGTTAGAAAAAATGGAATCCTTGTCTTTGGTGGATTCAAAAGTAGCAATGAAGAATCCTTGAGAAGTAATAAGTTTTTTTGGAACATTCTACAATAAGGGATGCTAGTTTTGCTTTATCAAAATGTTCAGGTCTGAAATGGAAGGTCAAAATTGATAAAATCAACATATTAAGGCATGCAAAGAGAAACAATCCTCTTCTTGCAACACTTCATCCCCAAATTCCAAAATAGGGGATGCATCTGCACATTTAAGGGGTTTTGAGTGTAGACCCATATGCCCTTTTAAATCAGGAAGAGAATTGAAAGAAATGGGAGGTACATGAATATTTTCACATAGCTTTGACTTGAAAGAGCCTTCATTGCTTTCACTGGAGATTCTAGATGCAAAGTATTTGATATAAGTTCATTTTCTTTCTTGAGCTTATTTTGGCCTCTCTTTAGAGTCCTTAGGCTTGGTTTTTATTCTCATGTATTTTTGTCCTTTAACACATTAACCCTTAAAACTTTACCCAAAAATTTTAGAAATAAAACAGATGACCACATCTTCTTATAACACAAAACCCAAAACACAAATCCAAAAAAAATTATTACTTTAATAAGATCAAGTAACTCATGTGAATCAATAGCAAGTATAGTCTAATTTCAAATATTGTCTCCAAAACATATTCTAACAACATTATATTGTCAAACAAATATGATGATTACATCGATAGATCATTTACAATGTATTACAACATCACTAAGATCATAATGCATTGAATCAATAATAAATCCACTAAATAATATCCATCCATATAGACAACATTCCCAAATACCCCATATATGCAAATGTGAGCTACAATCAAGGAGCCAAATATCCACCATAGCAATGTCCGAGTAACTCCAATTCCATCTAATGATCTAGTTGTATATATGTAAGGTGTTATGATCCCACCCATTAAATAAATTTATCCTTCTTATCCATTATGTTGACTTGAAGTGATTAAACAAGCAACCCACAGTCCATGAAATGATAAATGTTACCAAAAATTTAGTGATTATATTTTGAAAATTCATTTGTATCCATATTTAGAACATCCATTTTCCAATCATAAAGTAGAAATAAAACTAATATACATTCACAAAACTTAACAATACTATCCAACATATCATAATGCACTTGTAAGGTAGGGGGACCAACCACACCAAGGCTCCAAGTCATAGAGAGTTGACAACAGAGGGCTGACCTATCTTACCTCAAGCTAATGGGTGTTTAGGACGAGAATCAAGAATGGAGAGCACTCTCAAGTTCTTTTGTCACTCTCTAGATCTGAAAACCTAAATGGGCCTAAACAAGCTGGTCTCTAGAATCCAAACTATGCCTTAGACAACTCTCTACCCAAGGACGATAGTGTGGGTCTAGGATGACAGTGCGACGCGTTGGCGTCTCTTTGGCATGCTAGCATCCGTACAACCAAAAAGTGAAAAGTGTAGTGTGGGAAACGAGAAAACCTACTAACATCCTAGCTGGAAAAGTTTAACAAAATGAATAGAATAATAAAGTACGAGAAATAACTATATAAATGATAAAGAAGGTATATGAAAATAAGGGTGATGAAGATCAACTCATTGAGGCTCCATTTCACCAGTGAGCTCCATGCACATGTTCACCTACACTCAACCCCCACTTTGGTGATGAAGAGAGTGAAAAATGTTGGGATGTATAGTGGTTTTCCTCAGTCAAACCCTCGCTTTGGTGTTTCCACCTCTACGGACAGCCAGGAAAGCCACAAAGTAGAAAATGCAATAAAGGAAAGAAGAATATCAAAAACTACAAAAGATACAATGCTACTCTATCAAACCAAAATAAGAAAGGAAAGTTTGTTAGTTTTAGGATCATAATTAAGTTAAACAGAAACACAAAATAATAAATAATAGAACACAACACTTTTACCCTGGGAAAACCCTCCTCGAGGGAGAAAAACCCAACCACAAATATGTCACATATATATTTAATGAAGGAGTAGGAATCTACTTTACAATGAGGCCAATCACAAGGCTAATCTCATGCAATGACAATAGCACCACACTTGATGGTAATACACAACCATATCAAAATTCTTCTGATATGTGAACTTCCTTGATTGATTATTCGATTTGCACAATATTGAACTCCTTTGAGTAAACTCGCACTTCACTGAAATCAGATCTGAATGAGTATAATGAATAATACAATGAATGAACAACATCTCTAATATATACTATTTGATGGGGAGGTCTTCAATAGTCGCGTCCCTTCAAGACACAGAGTCAACCACCAATGAAAGGATATGTCTCTCAAGAAAAGTGGCAAATAACAAGGTGAAGTCGACCATTTTAATCAAAAGATTATTTAATATTTATGTGAAGCGATTCTTCACAAAGGATGTCTCCAATAAATAAATAGCTAAAATCTATATTTAATTTATTGCTTAATGAAATAGTGGCTAGAAGTAAGAGGTCCATAACTGTAAACATCAACACACTCAAAGGCACTCAAGGCCAATGAAGGGAGAATGCAAGACAACGAGCTTGGAAAAGTCAACACAGACACAACGGTGATGAAGGGAGGTCTCACAAGACTCCAAACTTGTAGCTTCTATGGTAGCACAACAGGTACGAAAAATGAAGTTGATGGAGTAACAAGTTGTTGTAATGCTCAATGGAATGGTATGAAAGTGCTCAAGAGAATGTGATAGATTGCTAAAGAGATCAAGAATTTCTAAGAAGATGAGGTGAAGTTGAAAGATAGGAATTTGAAGTGGAATAAGGATGGAAAGAGCCATTTTTGGGCTGGTTGGTCGATACAGTGGCGTTGCGCTTCATGCCCAATGGAGAGCGCAACGTCCCTACAAACACCAAAAGTAGGAATTTTTCAGGGATGGAAATGTGTTGCACAAATTTTTGAATGTCACACTCACATCCCTGACAAATATTCCCCCATTGACACAAAAAATAGGCACCAAGTGGATGTGAGGCAAATGGGTACTGTGGAATTTTGCATTCAGGTTTTATTTTCTAAGGTGGAGGGATGCAAAAGGGGAATTTACACAAGGGGTTCAAATTAGCTCCTATGCATTTTTCCCCCACTTTAGCAAGCACGAGTATCAATGAGTGTTCGGTAAAATAGATAAAAGAGTTTAGAAGTGTATACCTGAACCATTGAGGAAGAAGACCGCAATATAGTGAACTCAAAAGCATGGGGTAGGTAAAGGAATCCACAGGTACTCTCTCCTAAGGGGGTTCAAACAAAAGGACTTCATAGCTCCTCATAACTATGAAGTTGAGCAAAGTACACCGAAGGCCTATAGACCGACGATGGAAAAATCTTGTAGGATGCAAGTGCTTCACAGGCCCTCAAACCTATAAAGAAGGTGCCCCCTAGGTTTTCTCTCTTGAAGGAAGCCTACTGTGAGGGGACTCTATAGAGTCAGATTGGAAATCAACTTCACAGGAACACCTACAAGCAACATGTTAATCTGTAGATAAAACATGCTAGAAAACAAAGAGCAGCCATGCGGGAAAACAAGCAGACAGTCACACAGACAATCAAAAAATTGAAGGAAGAGCTTTCAAAGGGGTCCCTAGGGAACCCTTCAAAAGAAAAAGGGTACACTCAAGGGACACACTATTTGAAAGTGAGAAAGCATTTTTCGCAAATCAATTCAACATCAAGGAATCCTTTCAAAAGATGTTCACTTCATCAAGGAATTCGAAAGGAAGAAAATACCCCCTCACAAGGGGAAGGTTGAGGCTTCTCTCATAGGAAAAGCTACTCCCTCCTTAGAGGAAAGTTCTTCAAGCTCTTTCTTTGCAAACCCATGATGAAGGAAACACATTCCACTAGGGGTCCTTGTTGAGAATGCAATTTTTGAAAAAGTTCGCAAAGATTTTCGAGAAAAGATTCATTGGACATTGAATACATTTTTTGAAAATTAAAGTTGACATGATAGCCCTCCCTTAGGATGGTACGTGTTGACGTAGGACCACCCTTTGAAGAAGGTGGATTCCTCTTTCGCCCCCCATTGCTGGTAGGGCCAACCTCCATATTTTGCTTCATTGAAGGGTGTGAGTTCCCCATGGACAAGGCAGAAGGCACAAAGGCAGAGGAGAAACCGTGGTGGACACCATCAATTTTTTCAGCATGTGCATAGGCTTTGAGAACGAAGGGATTTCTAGGAGGGACATCAAGAGAGGTGGCTTGATTGAAGGAGAAATAAACACTTGCACCTTTTTAGGGTCATGGGTGTTTGTGCTCCTAGTAGGAGCCGAAAGAAACACTGAGGTTGACTGAACTAAAGTAGAGGGGATAGGAGAGGAGGGCACAATAGCAGGCCTTGAAATATGGGTGGTTGAATCCCCTTCCTTCCTTTGCAAAGCACCCTGCTCAACTTCTAGATCCTTTCACCGAAACTTGTGCTCACACACAAGGAAATTCTTGTGACTCTAGGAGCTAGAGACCAAAACCTGGGATGGAACAAAAGGCTCTTGCTCAACCATCAGAGTGTCCATTTCCATCACGATCATTTCTGGTAGAGGGAGAGACTCCTGGATGGGAGTAGGAGGGAGAGACTGAGAGGGAGAAACAATGAGGGGATTCAACTCTAATGCCTCGATAGTGACTCTCTTCCCATTCAATGCTTTAGGAGTAGGAGTAGTAGGAGGCCACAAAGGCCAAGACATAGAGGACTCCCCACGGGGACCCTTCCTTCTACCATACCGAATGGGCCTAGGCACCGTAGGTAGAACAAGAAGTTCAAATGTTGGATGCTTAGGCTTTTGACAAGCAAGCACCATAGGATTCTCTATCAATCACTTAGGAGTAGAATCCAATGACACCGCAATAGGGTGAGAGGAATCGACAGATGGATAGTGGAAGAGGAGGAAGAATAACCTCAAGCATGCTTCTCTTCCTCCCTTCTCCGATCCAAGGTGGCATCACTATCAACTTTCAAGCAAACCCTATGTGAGACAACATAGGGAGATGGAGAGTATCTCAACTTAGGTGTTAAGCAACTCTTCTTGTACTTCACATTAGTTTGGTAAAAGAGGTCCATCCTAGGCGGAAGTGGACCAATGGTTGTAGGCCAAGAGTGATCCAATGAATAACTACCATGCCCAACCGACAGTTTGTATCCAGTGTCATGGACTACATGCATTGTACCCTCATGGATGAATTTTAGACACTTATGAATGACCAAGGGAACTGCACTCATAGCGACTAACCATGGGATACCTAGTTTCACCCTAAAGGGTTCAAACCCCGAGATTATGTCAAAGAAAAAGTTTACTAAATTAGGTCCAACTAAAATGACAAGATGATAGAACCAAGGGGAAGTATAGAAAGTCTGTTATGTGTGCGGATGGTAATCTTAGATGTGTCATACCCATCTTTGTGCAGGAAATTAATTAGGATAACCTCCTCAATTATGACATTCACCTAACATGTTGGGTCAACAGGAACACCTGTTACATTGTTTCCATTGATTCACACGGGGATGTATAAGGGAGATGGCTCTCTATTATAACCCATCGGTAAGTACCACGAGGTGAAGGTTATGCCAGGAGAACTACTTGCAGGTTGTACAGATGGGATGGGCAGGTACAAGAAGGAAGCTATCACATACACTAAATGAGACTTTCACAGATCCCCAAGGGTTTTGTGATTAGACAGTGACCCAATTAAGGTTTCATTCTGTAACACTTACGAAACCTTCCAACTACAAGCTAGGGGTCGTAGGTCAGGTTTCAAGGATAGGTACCTCACAACACTCACACCCACAATACTTGTAGTATATGAGGAAAGGAACTTTCGACACTACTAAATAGAACCAAAATGGTTCGTGTCAGGTTCACCAAAATGTAAGGTAGGGGGACCAACCACACCAAGGCTCCAGGTCATAGAGAGTTGAGAGTGGAGGGATGCCCTATCTTACCTCAAGCTAACAGGTGTTTAGGATGAGAATAGAGAATGAAGAGCACTCTCAAGTGCTTTTTTCACTCTACAAATCCAAAAACTTGAATGGGGCTAGAGGAGTCGATCTCTGGAATCCAAGATACACCTCAAATAGCTCTCTACTCGATGACAATAGCACAATGCATTGGCATCTCTCTGTCACACTAGTATTCGTACGTCCAAAAAGTGAAAAGTGTAGTGTGGGAAATGAGAAAACCTACTAACAACCTAGTTGACAAAGTTTAACAAAATGAATAGAATAATAAAGTACGAGAAATAACTAAATAAATGATAAAGAAGGTAGATGAAAATAAGGGTGACGAAGATCAACTCACTGAGGCTCTAGTTTGCAAGCGAGCACCACACACACGTTCACCTACACACAACCAAGAGAGGGAAAAATATTGGGTTGTATAGGGGTTTGCCTCAGTCAAACCCCCGCTTTGGTGTTTCCACCTCCACGGATAGCCAGGAAAGCCACAAAGTAGAAAATGTGATAAAGGAAAGAAGAATATCAAACACTACAAAAGATACAATGCTACTCTATCAAACCACAATAAGAAAGGAAAGTGAAGCAATACCACCTTCACCCAAAGGAACTGAAGGACAATGAAGGGAGAATGCAAGATAATGAGCTTGGAAAAGTCGACACGGCTGTAGCGGTGATGAAGGGAGGTCTTGCAAGACTCCAAACTCACAACTTCTATGGTAGCACAACATGTACGAAAATGAAGTTGATGGAGTAACAAGCTATTGTACTGATCAATGGAATGGTATGAAAGTGCTCACAAGAATGTGATATATTGCTAAAGAGATCAAGAACTGCTAAGAAGATGAAGTGAAGTTGAAAGATAGGAATTTGAAGTGGAATAAGGAGGGATAGATCCATTTTTGGGCTGGTTGGTCAGCATAGAGGCATTACAATTCATGCCCAATAGAGAGTGTAACATCCCTATGGACACTAGAGGTAGGAATCTGTTAGGGATGGAAATGCGCCACACAGATGTTTGCACACTGCACTCATGTCCCACAAAATATTCCCCCACTAACACAAAAAATAGGTGCCAAGTGGATGCGAGGTAGATGGGTGATGTGGAATTTTGCATTTGGGTTTGATTTTCTAAGGTGGAGGGACGCAAAATGGGAATTTACACAAGGGGTGAAAATTCACTCCTATACAACACTATAACAACCATTTAAAACCTCATAAAATCCTACAACATGCAAGTCAAATAAACAACACTAATCAAATACACATATACAGACATACAAGACAACCAAACAAAGATACATAAATCTACACATCACAAGACTATACAAAACCTACCAAATCAACACTATACACATCAAATTCTATGAGAGTATCCACTTATTTTTGTTATGCATCCTAATTTTTTCATTAAGATCAAATTAGAATACCATGATTTCCACATAACATGGATTCTTAATACCTTCCACATGGAAAGTGTTAATTCTTATACACATCACATTCTACGAGAGTATCCACTTTTTTTTGTTATGCATCCTAATTATTTCATTAAGCTCAAATTAGAATACCATGATTTCCACATAACATGGATTCTTAACACCTTCCACATGGAAAGTGTATCCAGTAATAATTCTTACAAGAAGTATTACTTTCCATGTAATACTAATCCTAATTATCCATACACACTTAACATTAAGATAAGAATGCATACAATCAAGTATACAAGAATACACACCAAATAATTCACATATCAACTAAGAATATGCATTCACAATCATACATATAAGATAAGACACACATTCAAATGAATACAAAACAATAAGACATGATAATATGAATACAATACACATTATATAGAATAGAACAAACATAAATACATGATTCATACTCCATTGAACAAAATAAATAAATTTTTTTATTCTACTTCCAATGAAAAATATTTATACTCATTTCCCCATAAGTTAAACTAACACACTTATTGGTAAGAAATACCAAAATAGTATACCTTAAGACATAAGGATATCCCTCATTGTACCATGGTACAGTAAAATAATTTATATACTATATTTTATTTACCATATGCAAAGCACTATATCCATATGATAGACCAATGAAATATATTCTTTGACAAGTTTGTCATAAGACTTCACAATTTAAAATTACTCCTAGTGAACCACAAGTTTTTGTAGGGGCTTCTCTCTTGCACTTCTAGGGTTTTTCACTTAAAAGGAGAAAAGTATCCCACAAAAACTTTGGGGTTTACTCAAGACTAATGCTAGTATAATTGAAATATGTCTAAATTCAATGATCTAAATGCAAATAACTAAAAAAGGAAATGAATTATTAATGCAAAACCTAAGAAATGCAAGTTGTTTGAAAACACATTATGATATGCAAAAAGATGGATTAAATGCAATAAAGAACAAGATAAAGATGATGAAAAAAAATTGTGCACTTCGAAATTGATGGACATAATGAAGATTGAAAAGGTCCCTAAAATTCTAGAAAATCTATTTTTCTGACCAACTGCAACACTTACGCTAGGCGACTTAGTCCTAGATCAGGGAAACTGCTCAGGAGCTCGTTTCTACCAAATGGGTATCCAAATCTGCAAAAAATTCTGATAGAAAAGTGTAGTGGGACTAAGTCTTCATTGTCGGTGACTTAGTCCACTTTGACTTTTCTAAAAATTTGAAAGTGGAAATGGAAGCCCTCAATCTGCTCTTTTTGTTCCTCAAAGTGTTTGGTTTTGAAACTCTGATTTTTGGCACTGTGAAGGAATTTTTGTATAGATTTTGACCTTTCCAAAAGGGAAATGACTCCAACAAGTTTGAAACCTAGTCTTCAATCATGTCCAATCCATCCAAGCACCTAAATCTACAATCACACAAAGGGAGAGAGAGAAAATGTTGATTGTTAGGGATTGGGGGTTTGCCTTGGTCAAACCCTATTTAGGTAATTAAACCAAAATGATGAAATAAAATAATGAAGCATGAAATATGAAAAAATGCAATTGGAAACTTTCCATGATGAAGGATCTTGAATTTCTTCCACAATGGATGAAGAATCCTGCTCTTGAATGCCTTAGAAGTGAGCTTGAATGATATCTTGAATGCTTAATTCTTGCTTGCTTGACTTGACAATATGAATGAATGATGAATGTTGATTGAATGAGTAATTGAAATTATGAATTAGGGTTTAAAGGTCTCCTTTTATAGAAAAGAGTTAGGTTAATGGATAGAATAAGGATCATGAGCAAGGGCCAATATTAAATTAGAAGATAATTTAATCAAGGGTGGAGGTTAATTGAGACATGGATAGATAAAGAATTGAGGTGGAAGATAAGATTGGCACAAAAAAAAGGTGATAAGAGAAATTAAATAATAAAGATTATTTAATTTATGTTGCCAAAATAGGAGAAATAAATAAAATACTAATTTTATTTTCAAAAGAAAGGTGAGAACAAATTATATAATTAAATAATTAAAAATAATTATTTAATTGGGAGATAAAGAAAGGATAAATAATTAAATAAATATAACATTTATTTAATTATAGAGAGAAAAGGATAATGACTAATTCAATAATTAAAATAATTATTTAATTATAGAAGAAGAGGGAAAATCTATCTTTTGAATTAAAATAATATTAGACTTAAATGCTTAATAAAATTCAAGAAAAGTGTGAAAGTCATTTACAATTCTTTACAACAAATTTACAAGACATGCATTATATTCAATTTTCAAGGGTCCAAGACCTAGTGTGGATGTGTAAAATACCTCACAACACTAAATCAAGGCCTCATTAAGTCCAATTTATCATCAATTGTTCCCACATCAAGCAAGAAATATATTTTTGGGTGGCAAACCTAAGATTTAGGAAATAGTGATAAATGAATGTGATAATATAAAGACATTCCTATGCTCTCTATGGTCTATATACTAATTTATCATTTGATGTAGTGTACCTAGAGAGATGAACACTGTCATATCTTAACATGTAAAGAGGCATGGCCTTTAAGGTTTCATAGGACAATTCAATCATACTTAGATGTAATTATAGCATGGTAATTGATATCTTACTAAAGGCTCACACACTCACACCTTTTTTAAAAAACCATTTAGATCACTTCAAACAAGTAACAATAGGAAATTTCCATCTTGACATGAATCCAAAGAAACATCCTAGTATTTGATCCATTTACTTATCAAGAGGATTCCACTAAGGGACATATTTTTTAATGACAAACCAAAAAAAATTCAAAAAATAAACATTTAAATAAATATTAGAACAAAAAGAGACTGATTTCAAACCCTTTTCATAGAGATAGTAGCACTAGGTATATGTATAGTAAACCCTATACAAAGCATGCTAACACTATGTGTGAGCATTAGTCATCTTTTTAGAGGACATTATCACTAGGTACATGGTAGTCGATGGCCCTCCTTAGGACACTAGCACCAATATTGGCCACTCTCCCTAGTATCAAGATAATAGTGTCAAGGTTAGGTGCTCCTATCTAAAAATAAATAAAAAACAAGATACCCATAATTATTGCATAAGTTTCTACGAACCCTAGTGAACTCAAAATCCCAAAATTATTGATAAAAAAATTGGAAATAATAAAATAAATTCTCTTATGCTTGTAGGACACAAATTCAAATTAAATTATAGAACTAAAGTGGATCCAATTTTTTATTCTTCCCAAGTAACATTCAACAATAATCAACCATTCATATCCCCAAGTTTTAACCCTTCAATTTGATCAAAATAACAAACTCGAATATTTTTCCAAAAACAACCTTCCATTGAAATGTCACAAAATTGATCATAAAACATGATTTAAAACTAAAATATAAACTTTCATAAATACAATACAATCATTTAGAATAAATTTCCAATATTGTTTAGAAAAAATATCTCCTAGAATTTCAATTCAAATACTAGATTTAAATGTTACTATTTTTCCTAGTTCTTCAAATCTGATATTTAATCTAAGTTTCCAAATAATATTCATTTAACTCAATTTCAATTTATAAACTTCCTAAAACCTTCTTTTTTAATTCAAAAACATATTCTATATAGATTCCCTTCATATAATTTACTAAATTTAATGTGTCATTACCTAGTTTTCTCTCTCTACAAACTACTATTCACATAGTTTCAACAATTCTATTGAAATAGCAATCTAAAAATATTTTAAAATAAAATTAAAATTGTATTCATATGTAAGTAATGCCTTTACAAAAAATTCAACCTTTCAACAATTATTCAATTTCCCTATTGAATCTAAAAGCTAAATTATATAAATAGTTATCCTCAAAGTTATTTGTTGAAACCTATAGTGTATAAGTGTAATGTTCTCTAGTGTCTTCTAAGATTCTATGGTTTTTGAATCCTAAAAATAATGAACTTTTTTTTTTCTAAAATAAACCTTACAAATAGAAAAAATAGTTACTTTCTTCACTTATCTACGAGTATCCAATTAAATATACTAATATTTAACATCAATCTAATTCTAGTTTACATTTACTTTTCTCTTACTTTTTTTTTTAACTATATAAGAAAGTATTTCTATCAATATTCAAAAGAAGATTACATATTTTGTATATAGATGAGAGCATGCCTAGTACTCTCATTCCCAACATTCCAAAAAAGGAGCCAAACCATCTTACAAAATTGCCTCTCCTACTAAAGCAACTTAGGCTAACCTACAAAAACATCTTACAAAATTTCCTCACCAGACCAAAGGCAAAGATCGACGAAAATGCCAAAATTTGAAAACCCAATTCTCTTGTAGATAGGTAATAAAACCACAACCCATGCGAAATACTAGGCTAGTTCCAAATGTAGCCACTTCTTCAAAAACCTCACCCCCTCTAGAGCCCTTGTCTAATGTGGCAGGAGATGGTCACCTTTGACATCCAACAAGAAAGGATATAACCTAACCATCACGCCTGGAGCATTGAGAAAGCCCATATCTTGTGGCTTTGGAATGCCAACATCCAGTTGAGTAGCAACCACTATCTCCTCAAGACCACCCAAAAACTTTGGATTCATCATCTTTCTTGTGATTTGCAAGACTTCATTCTTTGCAATTGAAGATCTAGAAACCCTACAATAAATCGAGAAGTTATATTCATGTCCATCCTGTATCTTTCCTCTAATGATAATAATGCAAGCCCTAAAATCAACTTCACCACACCAAGCACCAAGAAATTACTCTCAAGCAATATCCTTCTCAACCTCAACTCCGAGACTTCCCCTAGAAAGGCTATTTTTTGTCAAGAGTTGACCAATATTATAGGGGTTTCCATTGCTTTGACCACACAATAGAAAAAACAAACTAATTATTCATCCATTGAGTTCAACGTTTAAAGAACAGTTCGCTTGTGCTAAATATTTGCAATTAAAAACTTTCCAAGATTACAATCTATCCATGTAACACTCCCAGACTATAAAATCCTCCCTCTAAATTCTCACATGGATGGGTTCTTGACTTAATTAATGCCTTGCCATAACAACCCAAGTTGGCCCACATGTTAGGATATTTAAGATAGCTTGATTTACATGAATTTATAATCAATCCATCCCCCCAATCAAATCAACTCAAATGATGGAGATGTTTTAATTTCAACATTAATTTTAGGTCATAGCATAGAGAACCCTCAACCATGTAGGAAAGCTCAACAACTAGTACCAAAATTTTACCTATCGGGTTGCCACAACTCCTTAAACTAAGCTTAGGAATTAAACACAAAGTAGTGCTCAAGCAAGTGCCACTTGTCAACACAATGCACCTCTTCTTAACAAGGTTTAAGCTTAGTGCCAAAATGTGTGTGTGAATGCAAATTGTCAACCTTGCATGCCACACTACAAAAATGCATATGGTTTACACCAAATCTAGTGAATGTGCACCACTTGTCAACCCTTCACACCTCACCAGAAAGAGGTTTACTTTTTGCACCAAAACAAGCGAGTAGGTGCCACGTGCACCAAAAAATCTTGAAGAATCCCAACTTCCGCTCAAATTGAACCAAGATTTTGAGGGCACCCAAGGTACTAGGCTTCCAATTTAGGTTGTACACCACCATCACCCACCTCCAAACCCATATAACACCTGTATCCACTGCATGAATGCTCAAAACATCAACTTTTAATCCCTTTGAGAGAAGGAATAATATTGTTTCTTAGCAACCCCATTCGTGCCAAGATTTTCTAATTTGTCTTCCTTAGAATTAGATTCTCTTTATGTGTGTTTAACCACATAGCACTAAAACTTACCCAATAGACCAATAGCCCTCTCCACCATCCCCTACAATTTCTAATTCAAGATCATACCCAACCTAAGAGAACTTATCACCAAAGTCGAATCTCCTTCCACCTCGATGCTTTTGCACCTAAGCTCCTAGTAGAATTGAAGCCCCTGAATCATCACCTATAGTTCTACTATGTTATTCATCCCATCAGGAAGGATCAAGGTTTCCCCCATGATAGCCCCTTCCCAATTATGAATTACACATCCTATCCTCGATCTTCTTGGGTTCCCTCTTGATGCCCCATCAAAATTTAGTTTAACCCATGATTAAGTTGGGGGCCTCCAAGCCATCTTGGCATGAAGTATTTGTTGAAATCCTACCCCTTGACTCCTAAATTTTGGAATCTTGATACCAAACCACCCAAGTCTCAACTTCACATCCCAATTAGTGAATTCCAATTTCTATGGATTCAATCTTGAAACTCTACTATTCACAACCTCAAGTATGACTACCTCCACCTTGTTTTGAAAGGATGATATATTCATCTCTTTACCATAGAATATTCTCCTACTCCACTCTTTCCATAACCCCCGAATCAAAATGGATGGACTAATTAGCCATATGCTCGAATACATCGTTCTCCTTTTAATAAGGTTCGTGATTTGAAAAGGGACAAAATTTCATTCAAAAGGGAACCTACCCAACCGAGTTTCACACATAGCCATCTATAACACTCTCGAGAAAAAGGACATCCAAGCAACAAATTACTTACTTCTTCCTCACTTGATTTACACATTACACACCATGATGAACAATGATAGCCTATTCTGCTAACCTATCCACAATCAAAATCCTCCCCTAGATTATGGTCCAAGCAAAGGCCCAATATTTCTAAAGCCATATGCACTATCCCAGCATAATTTCCATGGGAGTAAGGTACTCCCATCTTGCCTCCCTAGCATAAATAAATCATCCTTAGTGTTGTACTACCTTGAACTGGTGAAAGTCCAAACTAGCTGGTCTTAAATACCTTCCTTGATCATTATGATTCTATCCTTAAGAATCAGTTGTAGCTACATGATTTTAGTAGCATGAAGGTTTAGCCTACTGCAGTACTTCCATTACCAACTACTAATCCCTTCAACATAGTTGATCTCAAAGTAATCTCACATTCATTCCCTAAAGTTGCGATAATATGCCTTTTTTCTACTACAGGTCTGCCAAACTATCTATTTTCGGGTACCCCCCCACCAACGAGTCCTCCCATAATTTTCTCTAATATTAAAATAATGTGAATTATTTAATTCTAATTATTCACAAAGAGAGTTAGCACAAAAATTTACTATTCAAATTAAATCCATACACTTTCAAAGTCAACTCTACTTTAACTAATTCTAATTTGTTGGAGATAAATTCATTTAAATTATCCTAATTACTTAATTGAGATAGATATTGTTGCATAAACAAAATTTTGTGTATCACACTTCACATATTAAACCTAGTTCCATATTTCCCTATTCCTAAAATGTCATAAAATCTAATATGCCTTAGTATCATTTGAATTAAACAATAATAGTCCAAATAATCAATTATTGAATGATCAAATTATATATCAATACATATACAAACATGTCATTCCATAATCACACACATAAACACTCACTAAAAATAAAGTCTAACTCATAAGAATAATATTAAATCAACAAGTATCATAAAATGAGTAAAAGAATAATACATCAAAAAGATTAGTAATGTTGAACATTACACTTTTTATGCATGTAAGTAGAAAGTGATAATATATGTGAATATAATTGGCATTCTCATTAATTATTCAAAATAGAAAACATATATCTAAATCCACTTGAATGGATGAGGCATGCAAAAAAATGTCCAAGAGAAATTTAGTTAATTAAATAAATAGAAGAGATAACTCAATAAGTGGAGGTAGTGGTTGCATGTGAAGAGGCAAAGATGGCACTTGATTTCCTTTGATCAAGGAAGCATGCATGTGCTTATTAGCTACCTGGTTATTTACCCACGTAAAATTTATAAAATATGCAATAAAATATTGCACCAAGTATTTCCTCTTGAAGGTGAAGAAAGTTCCAATGGTATTTTGTGGAACCACCATGCCACAAATGTGACTACCACAATAATTTTGAAAATATTCTAGTAATATTTATAGATGTTGAGGAGTCATAAATGCCTTCGGCACTTCATTTTCCCTTCCAAAACCATTTTATGTTTTCTTGGCAAGCTCAAATATCATTATTAATATATAAATGAAAAAGTTTTAAAAATCATGAGGAATTATAATATAAGAACAATTTGTTCTCTCTTTGTTGCAATACACATCCCATACTGTTGTTTCAATGTTATCAAGGCTTTAGCTACAAATTTGGGTTAGTATATGCCTTTTTATTTGAGCAAAGATCAATTATTTTGTGTTTAACAAAATTGTAGCTATACTCTCTTAGAGTTCACAATTTAAAAGATATGCTTCAATCTCAAATTTTCATCTTGAATTTGAGATATCGTTCTTTTATTTGTTTTCCATTTTTATCTTAAATTATTTTTATTTATTTTTGGCTAAATTAACCTTGTAAAATCTTCCATGAGCTGCAAAGAAACATTCAAGTTCTCGGATACTAATAACTACCAATTCACTTCTTTCACACCTCCATAAATAAAATTTATTTCAATATCCACCCCACCCCACCATAACAAAAAATAAAATAGTGTAATTATATAGTTTACCATAAGCCTTCAACTGTGAAATACGAAAAAACCAAAAAACCACACCACCCACCTAGACCCAATGGTATATTCACATATCTATGAGCAAGAGAAAATTACCTTGACTCTCCATAAAGAGTATTTGAACAATAGTAATATAACACAAGGCGGGGAGAAAATTATGTAGGACCCCAATAAATCCTAACCCTTACCATAATTATTACATTTATGATCCTCTATAGGTAGAGGAATTTTCACAAAATTGTCTTTTATAATCCTCACAACAACGAACTAGAATATTGAGATTGGCATCATCAAAGAGTTTTACCTTCAATTTACAAGTCATCTCTACCATAGTGTAATACAACCAACAAACATTGTCTATTAGTCCCTAAAGGTGGCTCAATTGATAGTAGAAAAAATCCTCCACTTGCATCTCCACTCTGGTGATATCTTTGTGAATCAAAGATTTACTTACAACAATTGAAAGCACTGCAACGTTGCTAATGGATTGTGCAACATCAAAGATATTACGTCTACTCATTGATTGTGATGTAGGCGCATCCAAGGTGTAAGATAAATCTTGCATCACCCAAAAAAGTTTTATTTTTATTTATATTTTGGTTTGGTGAATAAGGGCTAAACATAGTAGGTTTCTATTTTTATTAAGTTTTCATGAGTAGATAGGGACTTGAAATCTTCCCCAAAGCTTTGAAATGGTAAATTGCACATTATGGGTGGGTTTTGATCTAATATTAGTTCTATAATTAATATATTAATCATTAAATATTTTCAAAATCTTGATAAATTCTTAAAATTAAGGTTTGAGGCTTTAAATGACCTTTTTCGGCCTCAAAAGTTTACAAAATTTATTGTAGAGAACTCCAAGCACTAAAATTTGAAAAAAAGGGGGCTTAAATGAACCTAAATCAAAAATTATTTCTCTCAAAAGTTGACCTATCTTTGGGAGTTGGGAGTTACAAATTTAAACTATGTTGGAACGCACCAAAAGGGAGTGAAGGCATATTTTTGACATATTTCAGGAGCATAATAGGGAGTTACATTTCCTAGGAATGGAAGGATTGATATTAATAAGAACAAGAGCTAAAAGAAGACTCATTTAAGACTTGGTGAAATCTAAGGGAATGTGTAGATTGAAGTGTTAAAATTTCTAGTGTTGTTTATAGTTATTGTCACCTTATATAGATTAGAAAGTTTTATTTCCTTACTGTAATGCAACTCATGTTGTTATAGCAAGAGGGTCTTAGCCTTTGATTGAATGTACTTTTTATATTTGTAGTTTTTTACTTAAAGATAATAAGAATCATTTGTATATTTCTCTATCTTGTGTGCCTTGAAATTACTATTGATTTTGTGAGGTTGTGTTGAGGGGAAATACCATTCATCAAGTGATATTAGAGAAAGAGTTCCTAAGTGTGCAAATAGACCATTAAGCATGAGGAAATTTACACTAGGACTCTTGGTTATGAGTTTGTGAGAAAAGTGATCAAACTGCCTCCATGAAGAAATTGTGGTGGTGGAAGAAATATTATTGTACTAGAAGAGGCTTTTAGAGCCCTACAAAGAAAAGTTCAAGCACTTCAAGAGGATCTAAGTAGAGCATTTGATACAAGAAGAAGATATGAATGTAACGATGAAGCTAAAAAATAAGAAAAACTTGAAGAACAAGATGCAACAAAAGATCTTGAGTAAGTCGAATTGTTAAAGTCCCTCTTTAAGATTGGAAAAAGGCCAAAGATTGAAGTTTCTACAATTTCTAGAAATATTAATCCAAAAGAGTTGATTGATTGGATCAATGACACAAAGGAATGCTTTGAGTATGAGGAGGTGGAAGATCCTAAGAGGTTCAAAATTGAAAAGGCCAAGATGAAAGTTCATGCTAGTATTTGGTGAAAGTATAGTTAAAAATAAATAAAAAGGAAAATGAAATAACATTAAATGGGATCGAATGGTGGATAAGTTGAATAAGTAGTTCATTCCTATTGATTTTGAGTTATATTTGTTGAGGAATACACAAGGCTTGAAGTAGTCAAATATAATAGTCAGATAATACACAAATGAGTTCCATAGAATCATTAGAATAAGCCATTCAAAGGTGAACAAAAATAAGGTAGCTTATTACATCAATGGGTGGAAGCCAAGTATCCAAGATGATCTAAGTTTGGTTAGAATGACTACCATTGAATATTCCTATCAATTTTCTTTGAAGGTTGAGTAGAAGTTGAATAAAATATTTGAAAGAAATTGAAGGGGAAGAGGTTATGGTAGAAATATTGGTGGAATACCTTATAGAGGTTGAAATGAAGATCAAAAGAAGAATGAAGAAGTTGACACTAGTCAAAACCAAAAGGGAAATAATGTCTACCAACATCATGACCAAAATAATAGTGAACAAAGAGAAAGAGGAATGTTAGGGTAGGTGACATTTACCTTGCAAAACTATGTCATTTTTTATGTCTCCATGTTTCTTGGAAACTATCCTAGGGGACATGTGAGAAATGTATTTAATATTGTCATATTGTAATTATATTTTCAAGATGAAATTTAATGTTAGTGGAGGTTACATCTCATTGGAGGATAAAATTATCCCTCCTAGGCATTCACTTTGGGAATGTGAAGGGTCTTGAGTGGGGCGCCAATTTTGGAGAAAATAGGTGTCTATTGCTTCTCCATTTGGAAGTTGAATAATCACTGGAGCATCCTGAATTCTAAAAGTTGAAGGGGCTATGGTTAGAAACCCATGTTAAATCCTTGTGCATATTAATTAATTTACTATCATGACTCTTGGTTTTCCAAATAAGCAGCATGGGTTTTGCTAAGTGGTTTTAGCACCTCTTGTTTTGGTTTACCACTATGGTTTTGTCTCCCACAAGTTTTATAAATTGGAGCCTTGATATGGTAGTTGCATATTGTGTTATTTGTAGGTGTATGGAAGCATCTAGGTTGTAGGAGATCAGAAAAGAAGTGTATTGTGGTGTATCTCTCTTGTGAATAAATAATATACTTTCCCTCTTTTCTCATGTGGAGTTTTTTCCTAAAAGGGTTTCTCCATATAAATGTGGTATCATTCTTGTTTGTTGTTGTTGTCACAAGGATCACACCCTAGCTAAGTGTGAAAATTAGCTATCTTGTGAAACATGGGACCATCTTCAAGTTGTGGGTCACTTAAGGTGAAGAAGAACCTCTAGAGAATGTTAGTTCCCTTGATGGACCTCCTATAAACTACTACCTTGATGAGGAAAAGGGATAGAAGAACTAAAATAAAAAGATGACTAATCCTAGGAGGTGATGCACCAAAATTTAGAGACTTGATACTTGATGTTTCAACTCACAACTTCTTTCAATTTTTTTGTTTTACTCTATGCACAACTCAATTTTCACAAGCTCACACAATAATGTTTCATAAGAAGGTTGTATTTCAAGTTCTTAAAGGAAAACTGAAAGGTTTCACAAATATAACTATTGAAAGAAATAAAACAATCTATGACCTACATGAGTTTTTCTTATTCTAGTATAAAATGTTTTTTAATGAGACATAATTTAAGGATTTTGCATTGATAATCACAAAAATCAGATCAAATCATATACACAGAAATCCAACAAAAGAATTTTGAGAAGGAAAATATGTTGCTTTTACTGAAATAGTAAGAATTTTGCTTGTACAAATCTGAAAATACTACTTGAGAATACATAAAATATGTTGGTGTAAATAGGTGTTTTACCTATGTAGGTCCTATTTACACTGTTAAGTCCACTTAGGTCCTAGGAAGAAATATTTCTAATTAAGCATTAGTTGTCACTTATCTTATCTAGTTGGAAATTATTTAATGCTTGTGTCCTAGATTGTTATGAGTCAGTCGTCTCATGTCATAGGATTAATACACTTGTCATGATCTTGTCTAATCATATCTCACACCTTACCTGTATAAGCAAGGCTTCATATGTACATTGCCATATTCAGTGGGGCTATCATTTTGGAATTCTTGCATCCTTAATCATAGCATGATATTTTTTATATCTCTCTTGTGGAAGTTATTTTGTCTTGTAGGTGATCCTGAGGTGTTGAGTTCACCATAAACTTCTACTTGGTATCAAAGCTTCAGTGTTGCAGACTTTCTTCCCAAATATGAGGGATTGATGTAAAAGTTTTGTTGGGTGTGAATTGGGGTCTTGAGAACCTCTCCATTGGCTATAGGTCTGAGAAAGTCAAGACTAACTTTCATTTCATCAAAATCTAACATATTTTGTTAGATCTGCAAGGGTTTGAAGGAAGGGTTTTAGTTGCCAGATTTGAGAGGTACCTATTTTTTAGAGTAATTTGGGAAAAAACTGACCTCACCATTGTGTCTAGGAGGATCAAGAACCTAAGGATCAACTATCAAATCGTCTAAATCTAAGATTTTTTGTAATGCTAAGAAAACCCACTTACCGATTATAACCCTTAATTTCCAAATTAACTTTTTTAAAACAAAATAATTATTAAATGGTCCGGAGAATGAGGAATAATTTAATTACTTCCATCACTTAATTCAAATGGAATAACATACATCAATGAATCAAAGTATATTAAAACAAGGGGGTGCCTTCATTAGATTTAGCCATTCATTTCTTTTTTTATTGCACTTAACAAGGAACACATAGAAGTCCTTTTACAATTTTACATTAGTTAACAAGCAACATTTTCAAGTTTCATCCATGCATCATTCTTGCATATGAAACTAGGGTAATGTCAACACTATCCCAAATTACTTCCAAGTATTTGCAAATGAGATAATTCTACCTCCAACGACCTCTCAAATATTACACAAGTACACTGAAAACCATAAATCAATCACATAAAGCTTAATGAATGTAATCCTAGCACTTTTAAATGCACACATGCCTATGTAATTATTGTTGGAAGATTGTTGGATGTTGTGGATGTGTTGTTGATATGTGGTTGTCATTGATGTCAACACTATTAGCATTTGGTGTATCTATTGTTGTATAT
Organism: Sequoia sempervirens; assembly: GCA_007258455.2. Taxonomy (NCBI): domain Eukaryota; kingdom Viridiplantae; phylum Streptophyta; class Pinopsida; order Cupressales; family Cupressaceae; genus Sequoia; species Sequoia sempervirens. Next base: position 36,247 of record VDFB02070457.1, read on the forward strand.
GTCAAGGATATTGAGAAAATTATAAGGAAAAGCGTTTCAGGTTCCTAGTGGAACTATGCAGGTCATGAAGGAATTTTGTTCTCTATGTAAAATATTAGCTGATGTGGATTAAAGGGTTTATTATTGAGTATGTCTAGATCATCTACCAGAAGTTTCAGAGGTTCGCGTGAAGTTTTGAGTATGTTGTGGTCTGACAGTGTTTCTGTGGTCTCTGTTAGTGTTCCTAAATGAAGGTCGTGTGATTATGGTAATCTCAGTTGTTGTGGATGCTTATCTATTATTTCTTGGTGTTCTCAGATGTATCTAGTTCATTCTCTATATTTGTGGTATGTCCACATTAACCGGTGAGCTCGTGGTTGAAGATATTTGTGCGCATGTTCAGTTTTTCATGTTTCTGGCTGACATGTTGGTGATAGCGTATTGTGGATCCTTGAGGTGAAATTAATTTAAGTACTTTTGTGTTGGAGATATTAATTTGGGTCTCCACTATGTTGTGGCTGACCTTGGTGGATATGCATTAAGAATTTAAATGTAAATCTGGGCCAACATTGCAAACACATTTTATTTTCTTGGCCAACTAAGTTGTGATGGAATCTCCTGTAGGGGATATATAAGAGCAATTGCGTGATCGATGGAAAGTGTGCTTCATGTGCTTTGATGTGCGTATGTGAAAATATCTTTACTGAGCAGAGTGAAGAAGTGTTGAGCTTAATTGGAACTGTAATCAGGCTTGTGAAGAAGCTATTTTCTCAGTTCATACCCTCTAAATTTTTAATCTAAACCCTATTGTTGGACAATGAGCTCTAGGCAGTGTGCCTGAATGCATGTAAATTCCCCTTATTGTTTTCATTATAATTTTAGCAGAGTATAATCTTGTGGACTAACATCCACTATGGTTTTTCCCCTAACAGGGTTTCCAAATAAAAAATATTGGTGTTCTTTGTCTCTATGATGTGTTAATTGCTTATGGTTAATTGTTCATTCATCAGATCTATGATTAAGGATAAGTTAAGTTAGAAAAGGTTTTAATTTTTGAGACAACTGATTCACCCCCCCTCTCAGTTGTCTATCCTTGTTTTTCCAACAATTATAACAAGAATATTTACTTTTAAACTCATTGATTCGTAGAGAGTTCAACAATAAGAGAATAAAACTATAAAAGAGTTAGGAAGGTATAGCTCAAGTATGGATGAGAATACATCTATAAGCTATTGAAAATATATGAGTATTCATTCTTATGTAGATAAATTTTAAGATCAATTAAGGATAGTTGGACAAAATCTCAAGTTGAAAACTAAGAACTAATGCTAATATCACAACATTATTCCTCATCCAAACCAAAGTTTTGTAAGAGATGTGTTTATGTATAGGGGTAAAAGTTAACTTACAATTGAAGCAATACTATAGAGATAAGAAGCAAGGAGGAAGATATCATGTAGACAAGCATTTAATCCAAATATTAGGAGCAAAGACAATATTTAATCCAAATATTAGGAACAAAGACAATCTTTAAGATCAAAATGGAAAAACAACAATACATCATTTGCATACAATAATTGGATATTGTTATTAGTGAAAAATGGGGACAATTTGAATACCTATACAAGAAGAAATTCAAAACCTCTACTTCTTCATGTCATAAATAAATAGCGTGTAGTCAACCACATCAAGTTTTTGCAAATCACTTAGAATAATAATAAAAAAAAGCATCTATTTATTGAATCCTTAGCTAGGAAAAATGATTCAATTACAGTGTTGTAGAGAATGCTTTAACTTCAAATTAGTAATGCTAGTGACCCAATAGTACATGGAAATGAAACATTGGAAAAAGAAAAGAAACATTTAATTGTTTTACATGCACAAAAACTAGATGAGTGTTCTTTCAGTCAACTATCTTGTAAACCAAGACTTTGACTTCAATGAAAAGATATGTCTTGCTAAATAGTAAAAAATCATGACAAAGCACATCCGTATATAATGGCTGCAATAAAAATTAAAAGAAAATGAATACCAACTTCATTAATCAACAGTATTTCACATTGGAAACAATTAAAGATTCTAAGAGACAACCATAGTATGAAAGATATGGGCATCACAACTGTTAGCCTTCTCCCCACTTATATGATACACCTGATATTACTTTGGAGTCTAAACACTTTTCCTCAAACAAAACAGTAGTTTTGTAGCAATATTTTAATAGTTAAAGATTTTTGTTCTCCCATTATCTTCTACACAGCTAGTTTAAGCACATTTAACCATGTACCACTCTAATTCGCATTCATAGGATTAAGTGGTCTATTACATTAAATACATATAATCAGAAGTAAATCATTCTAGTACAACATTACAACAACTTAAAACAAAATGTTGATCATTCCCAGGTCAAATTTTATCATCTACTCATTCAGAAAATAAGTTTTTCCCAGCTACATACATACACACATATATAAATTGAGTTAAGCTAAATTTTAGGATGTATCTGGCACTTTTTTTGTGTCAAGGGGGAATAGAGAAAACAATTGCATCGGTTTTACAATTTGCTTTATTTCCGGTGCTAATCATAACAATTCTATGAAACATTTATCCATTGAAGGAACTATACCATTGATTAAGGGTTATATTATGTGTTATGTAATCTCTTTTTTAATTACCACGATAAAATATTTCTACCATATCTCAATATGATTTATTTAGAGCTGATAGTTCTACATGCAGTAATGGTATGATTGTGTCTTTCTAATGCTAAATTTAATAACAATGATCTTGGAAATTGAAAGATGGTCGACATTGTACAAACCATATTCTGTCTTACTAGTGTATGTGTTCTATTGTAAATTAAAACAGTTACTTCCAATTGTCATTATTTGTCACCCCTTGGTGCCCATCGAATCCATTGAACCATACAAGAAGTTACATATTAAGCAATAGATTCCATAGTTTAGCAAATTATATGTTTCGATGTTCAATATTTTAATGAAGTAGTGGCGACCCCTACGGGGGTGTGTTTCCTATGGGGGTAGTGCCCTCCCCACAGGCCATGACCTGTGGAAGGGCGGCTGCCTCCATAGGAAGTCCTCCCTAAAGGGGGCATGGCTATAAGCCACAACCTTTTATTCCTTTAAATTTTTTACTTCATAGAAATAAAACACAAAAAACTACTATGTATAATTTCCATAGTATAAATTCCTTTCACAGTATATCAACACAATTCAATTATTTTATATAATTTGCAATATATATATATATATATATATATATATATATATATATTTTGAGAAAGGAACATGAGAAAGTAAGGGTTTCTACAACCATGGATTCTGGTTTTTAAACTTCACATAGTAAACAGAGGATTTAAACTCTCAATGCAAAAGCACAGTTGGTTGATTCAATTGAAAGTATGCAATGGGATTTAATCTTTCTCAAAATAATCATATGGAAATCATTCCATTTTTCACATAGAATAATTTAAAATACAGATCATATAATCATGATGTTGAATCACATACAATAAACATAGCATTTAAAACACTTAGCTAAATTTGCAATTGACATTTCCACAGGCAAACATTTATTTCCACATTTTGTAATTGAAATGCATGGGAAGAGATTTAAAAACCTAGAGATCACTTTCAGTTTGAGTTTTCCCCTCTTGAATTTTCTTTTTTTCCATTCTTGCTTTCTTGGAAATCACTTCCTATAAATTTTCCCTTCTTATTTCTCATTTTCTTCTATTTCTTATCTTCTTTCCACCATTCTTAATTCACTATACTCCAGAAACCTTCTTCCCGACACCCATTTTTCTTTTACAGTTATTGTTCTTTCCTCCAAAAAATAAAGATCAAGAAACTATATATTCTGTTTTCGTTATTCTTTTCCTTCTTTTAAATATTTTTTTTCCAGTTTTCAAAAACCTAATCTTCTAAATAGAATAAAAATAAAAATAAAAATTCTTTTTATGCATCATATTTATCCTCCACAAATAATTGAAGAATTACCTTTTTAATTGCAAATGAAAAGTAATTACTCTCAATAATTAATAAGGAAATACCATTTAATTGCATAAAAAATAACTATCAATTACAAATAAAATAATTATCCTAATTAATAAGAATTTTCAATTAATTGCAAAATAAAATCTTTAATTAAAATATAATTAATTCTTTTATTTCTTTGCAAGTTTTTATTTTGCCACCAATTATTTTAATTAAACATTGTAAAATACGAAAAATAAAAATAGGGGCCGTGACTTTTTTTGTTGGGGTGTGAGGCAAAAAATTAGGTCGTATGGATTCATACTTGGTCGTATAGTCATACAGATCACTATCAGGTCTGTGAATTATCTAGATACTATTAGGAAAAATATTCTACGAAATCAAGCAGTCATTTTTGTGGTCAAATTGTAGGTTTGTGTCATTTCTACCTTCCTACGGTCTGATTTTCCTATGTCACTATCAAGTACCTTCTATCCATGTGGGTACAGATATTTAATGGTGCAGAAATTTTAATATTAATTTTATTAAACCTTGGTTTTGTTTAAAAAAGGCTAACAAATTTTTTATTTATACTTTGATAGTTTTTATTTTGTGCTTGTGGAGGCTATATGGGCATCAGCCCAAGGTCATATGACCCGCAGGGGGGCATCCCTTGGACGGTGCGACCTTGGACCGCCCTTGCACCACACACTCACCATTCGCCTGTCACTCTGTTGACAGTGTGATGGGTTATTTTTTTAAACCTGCAACTTAATAGATGGTCATATGGAAGACCATGACCCAACCTTGAGGGCTACTTTTGTGTTCCTTTTTAGTGTTCAAATGTCCCCAAATAGGCCTTTTTTTAGTTTCTCATAACTTGCAATATTATTGGAAAGCTGACATTGTGAGTTTTATAGTGGTTTAGGTTATTTTTCATATTTTTTTGTTTTTTGACATTTATTACTGGGTGAATTCAGATCTTGTTTTTGGCTCCTAAGCTAATAAATTTTTTCTGCAATCTCTTATTTTTACGATTATTGCAGCATTGGAAAGGTATTGAGGAACTCTACATTACCATCCTAGGTTGATCATTATTTCAATTTTTCCCCAATGAATGTTATAGAGATTACTTGGATGTTTTGATAGTTGGGAGGGTGTAATTTTGAACTTTGAACTTCATTTCAGTTCTATATCATTTGCCAATTGAAAATTGCTTCACAGATTCCAAGGTTGTGCCAATTTGTGAGTTTCCTAGTGTTCCTTGTGTTATCCATAACATATCATCTAGTATCAAAAATTTTAAAATTCCCCTCCTTAGGCCTTTCGGCTCTTTTACTTCATCCATTTTTAGTGCCTTGCTGTTCATTACTTTTAACAATTGCTCAAAGTCGAGGGTTGTGTGTTTTTCCTAACCTTGGTCGCTAGTCCTTCAAGTTTCATAACCTTGTCACAGAGTTCTAAATTTTCAAAACTTCCAGATTTTTTGACTTGGTTCCCTTTGTTGAGTTGTAAGCATTCATTGGTTATCTTTGAAGTCGGTGAGTTAGAGGTTCTCAAAACTTTGAAACTCCTGACTTTGGTGCTAAGGTTCTAAGTTTTTGTGACCGAGCAACATTATGCACTTTTTATGGTTTTCAAGCCACCACCACCTAATTAAATAATATGTACGAACTAACCTTGAGTTGTTTTTTTAGGGTTCTAAAAAAATATGCAGTTTTAAAGGCTATCTTTTTGAGGAATGAAATTGAATGTCGTATTAATTGTACATCCTATCAAGTAATGACATAAGATGGGTGGTGAAGTATTCATTAATTCATTTAGCCTACACTCTTATTCTCTACTAATATTTCTCAAAGTACAAGCTTTCTTCCTTCATGGAATTGTGCTCATGCATAGTGGAATTCAAAACCATTGGTTTGGAGTGAGGGATACTAAAATTGGGCACCTCAATTTGGAGGAGTTTCAGGTGCACCTAGAGCAAGATAACAAAACAACACTAGGAGAGAAATTTTTGTGAAGTGGTTTGGCGTGTGTAGGAGGTGTTCATGAAGTCATGCAAAGCATTGAACTAGTGATTGCATGCACAAGGGGATACATTCCATATACTTAGGAGATTAGAGCTATGGATGGGTCTATCATTATGAGAATCACTCCTGAAGTTATTTCTTGTGCATTGAGTATTCCAGAGAGGGAGACCGTGGAAGAAATGTATGTAGCTATTGGCGACGAGTTTTTTAGAATGAATGAAGAATGGTGAAAAAATTCCATTGCAAAGAATTGGTTGAAATCTGAGTAAAAGGGTAAGTCTTAGTTGCCCTCAAAATTTAAAAGGGTCCATTTTAAAGATGAAATTTTAGATGTTATCACCCTGCTGCATCATGAAGTTGGAAATGCCTATTCAGACTATTTTGAATTTTGAATGTGTCATTTTATTTTGGTGATTTGCAATGAAGATAAATTCATTGAATGGGTTGAGATTATTTGTTATCATTTAAATGAGAAATTGGTAATTTTTTGGCAAATTATTGCCTTCCACATGTGCTCGTACCTAGTTTACATTTTAGCTAGTTAACAGGTTGTCTGGATAGGATTGGAACCACAATGGTCTCCAATTCTAGACACGTCTATGTATAAAAGCTTGCCACAACTCACTAAGCAAGTTGGAATGAAGGATTTCTATTGTGTCAATGACGCATTCTTAATGGAGATTGTAAGGAGACTTGATGGAAATCCTGAGCTTTGGGTTTCACTTGAGGTGGCTGTTCTATAATGAAATTTGGAAGTTTTTACATTTAGTTTAGTAGATTCACTTATCTCAGAATTGGGGGTTTTGAGAAGGCTCCATTGAGGTTACCCTTGTATCCAAGTGTTTTTCTTGTCTTTCTTGAAGTCTGTCGACAAATGATCGTGGTGAATGTTTAATATTCAAACATGGGAAATAAATGGTATGTGTTTTCATTGTCCATGCCTTCTTTTTCTTGTAAAAGTAATAATATTGCTAAGGGTGTGGAGAAAACCATGAATGAGTTTAATTTTTAGTATTTGTCAGTGAGAGCCCATTTTGATAGCAAGGGTTATGTTAAGCAAAATTTGTAAGGAACTGGTAGTTATGAACATTTCCTTGATATTGAGGATTTTTGGGAAGATTGCACAGATGAAAGTGAGCTGCATAGGAGAAGTTTTATGAGATTTACATTAAGGTAGATATAGGCCTTTTGTATCTCCTTTAATATTTTGAAAGATGTGGAGGAATACTCGATGATTATTGATCTTGAATATCAACCACCAGGTACTAAACCCTTATGCAAAATTAATTGGTAAAAAGATGAAGTCTCAGATTTAATGGTTTGTTCCACTCCTATTTTAAGAACTTTAGGTTGGTTGAACGAGAAATGGCAACAAAGTGTGGGTTCCCCTTAGGAGGAAAGAGATTCAAAAAGGACGGAGCAAGGGACTGGATAGACCTCTGGTATGAACGTATCAACTGGAAAGCAAACAATTAGGTCGTTTGACACTAGTTCACAGTCGAGAGGAGATGACAAGAAGGAATAAGACACAAGAGCCAAGCTAAAATCAATTTATGCATAGGATAGTGTTCCCCCATCAGTGCCTAAGAAAAGAACCAGTCAGGAGAAACTAACACCTGCAGACTCTGAGGGAATTTTCCAACAGATAATTGAAGATAATTATTTTCCCACTTTCTTTGAAGTTCCTCCTTCTCCAGTACAAGATACTTATGTTTCTGTTTAGTCAATTGAGAGAATGGAGAATGTGAGTGTAGAAAGTAAAGACATTGGGCTTGTAGCTTCTTCTCTGACATGGTTTAAGAAAGCTGTGGAGAAGAAGAGGAAACATATTCCTGCCATGACAAATGAGTATAGTTACTATGCCTTTACAAGGTCCCCCTAAACCCAAAAAGGATAAAAGGATGTCATGGATGGTCAATGATCCTACTTCTAGGCACCAATTGTTGGAGATCATTGATCCTATAAAGGACCTAAATGAAAATGATATTACGAAGGCCAACTACAAGGTTTCTCACTTTGACATAGGGCCATCCACTTTTGAAGGTGATGCTTATCTTGTTAATTACTCTGTTAATGCATTAATTAAAAGAGAAAAAGAACAGAAAAAGGAGAACCTTCAATTGCAATCTCAAAATATTTCTTTAAGAAATTTTACTTCATCTAAAATTGTGACTCTAGTCCCTGAGGCAGCCTCAAGCTCAAATATTCAAGGTATTGATTTTGAAACTATGCAAAAGGTCAAGAAAAATTTGGGTTATGCCAAAGTTGCTAATGGGTGGATAGAAGGGATTTACCAAGATGACCTATTCTAGAATCATAAATTTTACCAATTTTTTGTTAATATATCTGACAAGAGAAAGGAACTAGTAACTAAACTCCAACAGATAAGAAGAGAAAATAGTATCACATTTGTGCTTTCTAGAGAAATTGCTGAATTGATCTCCATGGACCACCTTTTGTTGATTATAGAAAAAATGGTAAATGGTCCCAAAGAAAATGATCCTAATTGGTTTGAATCCTTGGATTGGAATCTATCAATATATGAAGATTACATCAAGGAAATTAATAAAGTATTAGAAACATATTTTGATATATTAGTGAAGATCAAGGAGAATTTCAATGCCCTAGAAGTAGAACTCATAGATGGGTTTGATGAGAAGGTCTTGGATGTTGCAAACATATCATCACAATGTAAAGAGGTGTTTTATAAGGAGATAAGCAATCCAGAGACAACCACAAAAAACTCATTCAAAAAGTTGTGTAATTTGCAGATCTATATGAGTACGTCCAAAAGTGAAAGTGACGGTATCTATGAAACAATTACTGAGTTAGATTGTGCACTTTCAAGATGGAGAACAAGGTTGCAAATCACCAGAACTCTAGGAAGTAAAAACATCACTATAGTTATCACCAAGTACTAGGAATAAAGGAAAAGGGTAAAGGCACAAGAGGTGTTACTGGAGCAACAAGAGGTGGAGATAATTGGAAGCGAGAAAGTTAGAGCTGGGACTACTGATTAGTTTTTAGTTGTTATGTTATTTTCTTTAATTTGACTCTCTTGATACTTAAAAGACTTTTCAAATGGTTGTCTTCAAGAAACTGTTATTAGGGACAATTTGTAATCTTTAAATATGGGGTGATTGTTTGGTGATAGAGATCTTTTGGGGCAAATTTTTTTTTACTCATTAGAGCAAACTATGTTATCTTTAGTTTTACTATTTTTTGTTATCTCAATATAGAAAGACAATGGTGAAGTTTGTGCATGCATGGTCTTTGTGTTATGGTGTATCGATTCATTCTACTTATACTGAATATTTTTCTAGTGAATTATCTATTATTGGGATGGTGGATGTTTAGTTAGTTTTGTCATTGTGGAATGTTTATCTGTGAATAAAGGTTTTATGGTGATGGATGCATATTGATTTCTTAAATATAGTTTTGGTGATTTGGTAATTTAAGTTTTCAATATTTGATGTTGTGTGGATTCCTTTCAAATATTTCTGGTTAAAAGGATTTCCTTTCATTTTCTTTCTAGTTAAAAGTGATATTAGTTGAAAATCATTCATTGAATATTTGAAGAAGGTAGTTGCCACCTTTTAGAATAAGCAGAGAATCAGTTTGAAACTCTATTATGACCAATCCAATTGTTGTTATGTTTGTAACCTCTGTGGGTGTGGGAATATAGAGTTAGTTGAAAAATATTTTGACCAACAAATTTTTGGCGAATCTACTAGGGAAATCAAATTCAAAATATTTGCATTATGAGTTTCTTTGTAATTGATAGTTATGGTTCTTCAAAAGTGTAACACTTTTTTTCTTCAACCTAACGTAGATTGGTTGGTTGGTGATCAAGAAGATATAGTTACTAGTCTTCGGCTACTTGCTTGGAAACAAAAAGAACCAATCTTCAATACCACAGGGTTAATGAAGTGTTAGAGGAAGAAGAAGAACTTGGGGAAATCATTAGAGAAAATGCCATGCATTTTGAGAATTCCCAAGAAATTGTTTTTGTAGGGAATGTTGCACCTATAGTCAGAAGAATTAGAGCTCCTAAAACCCAGAGAAATTAGTTGAACAATAGACAAAATATCCCACTAAACAATCAGTAAGTTAAAGTTGGTGACTCTGTAATTTATTATTGTTTGTTCCACTCTGGCTTCTAAAAGATATACAAGAGGAGATAAGAAGGGATTATAGATAAAGATTTTGAGTTATTATAAGAGATTGGTTTCTCATCCTTTCCACCTAACCAAAAGGTTAAGTCTATTAGTAGACCATCATATCCTCCCCCTAAATCTAGTGTTTCTGGGGTTCCTAATATATCTTGTCAAGCTCTTGTCTTGCATGACATTATTCTTCCCCTACAAATCAATTTTCCTGTCCACAACCCTGTTAGAATGGCCCAACTTGTCCCTTAGGGAGCTATGATAGGCCCTCTTACCTTTGGAGCTAGTTCTCAACTTCATTATTTTCCAAAGGTTTTGGGAGAAATCATACCAAAATTTAGTGGATGATGGGAAGGTTACTCTTGATGAACACATGGAAGCTTTCTTTGCTACTTCTTCTATTCTTGTGGTACAACATGAGGATGTTGATATGAGAGTCTTTGTGGAATCTTTGACTTGTACTACTATGGATTGGTTCTACTCCCTTCTGAATGGATCCAGTCCTAATTTGGCTACCCTAAGAACAAGGTTTGAAAATAGATTTAAGACTGTTGAAAATGATCAAGTTTTGTTTGCTCAATTGGGCTCTATGAAAAAAGAGATTCACGAACCAATGAGAGAATTTATAGCCAGGTTTAATAAATTGTATAATAGAATTGCTGCAAATATGATACCGAGTCCTCATCTATTGAAAGCAATGTTCATTAATACCCTACTAGCAGATGTAAGTTTCACTATCAAAAGGGAGGGTGCAACTATTTTAGAAATTGCTCAAGATAGGGCCATATCTTTAGAAGATGATTTGATTGTTGTTGTAAAATGGAAGAAAGAATTGCAGATTGGTAAACCATCACTAGTAAACTCTATTGACCTAGTTATTCAAAGATTGGCCAATGATATAATCACTCTAAAGAGAAAGATGCCTAAGGGTCCTTCAAAAACACCATATCAAGACATCCCTAGGAAATATTATAATTATTAATGAGCTCCTAGTAAGACACTGAGCTCTTAGTAAGACACTATCACTGACTAGCCTTAACTAAAGATTGACAATCAAGGGTGCGCCTTCTTCAAGTAAAATTAATCATTGTAATTTTCATTTAACTTTGGATCATGATGGAGCTACCTTCTCGGAGATGATTAGATTCATGCAAATGCTCTCAAAAAATGAACATGTTGAAGAACAATATGTGGAAGAACCTAGCCAATCTCATGATGTTGGCATGAATTTCTTTGAGTTTGTACCAGATATGGAGGAAGGAGAGGATGTGTATATTAAAATTGATGATCCTAATTGTGTTGTATTTACCATAGCACAAAAAGCCAAAGGAGAGCAAAGTGGTTCATTGTCAGCCCCAAAATATATTTTGACAAGGTAGAAGAGACAAGAACAAGCTGCCCCCAAGAGTGTGCAAACCAAGGTACCATCTACTTCCTCTTATATTGATCTTGTTCTCAGTTCATTTGATATAGTTGAGTCATGTAAAAATACAAAAAAAAAAAATTTCACAAGCTAAATACCTAAGGCTTAACCCTACAAAACTAGATAGGCTAGTTAAGTATGTAAAACAAGAGCCTCCACCATCCCAATGCAATGCTCAAGTATCTCGTGGAAGTGAAACTCCCATAGAAGATCAAATTTTCTCAAATTTTGTAGATTAACATTCAAGTTCACAAAATTATTTTGCAAAACCAAAACCTTTTTATGTGTCATTATACATTGTTGGTTTTAGGCTAAGTAATTGTATCATTGATTCTAGAGCTTTTGAAAATGTGATGCCTGCCCAAATAGTCCAAGCCTTAGGTTTATCTTTTACCTCATCCTAGGGTAAATTTAATTCCATGGATGGTTCCCCAGTCCCTATCATAGCTCAGATCAAGGATGCTCAAGTATCCCTCATTGCATTTCCTAAAAAGAGATTAAAATTAACTGTATTGGTTGTTGATATTCCGACTAGCTATGGGATGCTTTTGAGTAGGAGTTTTTGTAAAGATCTAGGCAAGGAAATATAAATGGATTGGTCACATGATTTAATACCAATGCATGGGAAAAATATATGCCTAAAACCTAAGCCTAAGGATAAGTTCACAATATTGAAGTCTGGTGATCTAAGAGAAAATATTCTATTTATAGAAATTGGGCCAGATACCTACATGTGCTCCTTTGCTCAAGAAAAATGCTCAGATCAAATTAGTTTTGATCTAGTTAGGGAATTGTGGACAATAGAATTTTATGGAAGTTGTACTAATGTTGGGTTAGGTGTGGGAGTAGTTCTACAAAAAAACTATAGAAACAGAGTCTGGGATTGTGGGATGACTCAAGCACTACAAAAAAAGAGTTTGGGATTGTGTTGAATATTTTGATGCCTTTTCTATAGAATTTGTTCCAAGAGATCAAAATACTAGAACTGACTCTCTTGCAATCTCAGCATCACTACTTTTAACACATACTGATTTCAAAGATGAAACCTATCGGATTGAGATTGTATATTGACCTAGTGTTTCTGACAATGTGAATCATTGGCAAGTGTTTAATAATGATCAATAGATTATAGATTTTTAGAAAAGGTTGAATCTTTTTCCCATATTTATTTTGAAGGTAGTGATGATAAAATTAATGATATATTGGAAGGTGATATTACTACTTCTAATGGGAAGTAGATGGAAGTCATTCAATTGAAGGGTAATAAGATTCCTAAGGACTTAGTTTCTCTCGAGGATTTATTCAACATACATGATCAATATCTGAAGCAAAAGAGAAAATTTTATGTTGAATCATCTACTAAGTATTATCAGGTAAATATTGGCACAAAAGATAATCCTAAAATTGTTTGCATTGGAAAGTGTTGTTCTCCAAAAGAGAGAGAAATAGTAATATCTTTATTGAAATGTTACAGAGATGTCTTTGCATGGTGCTATGTTGATTTGAAGAGATTTAGAAACAAAGAATTTCAACACAAAATCCCATTAAAACCTAGTGCTTCACCTTAGAGGTAGAAATAACGAAATTATAAGCCTAAGGTAGTTGAAGCTATTTTTAATGATATAAATAAGATGTTGAAAGAAAAAATTACCTATCCTATTCACTATTCTACATGGGTAGCTAATATAGTTCTTGTTAGGAAGAAAAATGGAGAAATAAGAATTTGTGTCAACTTCAAGAACTTAAATCAGGCTTCTCTAAAAGATAACTATCCACTGCCTATTATGGAAGATATATTGCAGATATTAGTTGGTTTTGAAATGATTTCTATGCTCGATGGATTCTTGGGATATAATCAGGTTGAAGTAGCTCAAGAGGATCAACATAAAACAACATTCACTAACCCCATTGGTGTCTTTGCTTATAATAGAATTCCATTCGGTCTTATAAATGTGGGGGAAAATTTTGAAAGGGCCATGGACTTGTACTTTGGTGATTTAAGAAATAAAATCATTGTGATTTATTTAGATGACTTAACAATTTTCTCAAAAAAGAGAGCTGATCATTTGCATGACCTTGAGGTAGTATTGTAGAGTTGCAGGGAAGGAGTATCTTTAAATCCTAAGAATTTTGTCTTTGTTGTAACTAAAGGGAAACTCTTAGGTCATATTGTTTCAAAGGAAAGGATTAAGATAGACCCTGAGAGAGTGAAAACTATCATGCAACTAAGTTTTCTTGCAAATAAAGATGACACTAGGTCTTTCTTTGGCCAAGTGAATTTTTTGAGAAGGTTCATACCCAATTTTTCTGAGTTGACAAAACCTATCTCAAATATGATAAAGAATCATCCTGTGTTCAAGTGGAGTGTTGAAGGGAAACAATATTTTGAAGACATAAAAATAGCTACTGCAAGTGCACCGACCCTAGTGAATCCAAACTTTACAAAAGATTTTATCATATACAGTTATGCATCAGAACATACTCTATCAACCATTCTATTGCAGAAAAATGAAGAAGGTAGTGAAGGTCCCATTTCTTTTATGAGTACTCCTCTTAAGAAGTATGAACTTAAGTATTCCCCACTTGAAAAAAATTCCTATGTCATTGTTAAGGCTTTGAAAAAATTTATATTGTATATCCTGCATTCTCATACAACTATTTTCATCCCTGAAACCACTATGAAGAGTATCCTCACCCAATAGGAGATGATGCAGGAGCATCCAGTGGTGTAAGGGCAATCTTGCATCACCCAAAAATAGTTAAATTTCAAGTTTCTTAGTTTTTAGATGTTTTTAATTTTTTGGATACCCTTTTCATCATAATGAAATTCCCAATTTACAGTTTTTATTTTCTGTTCCTGGGTTGAAAGATATTGCAGTTTATTTTTCCCAGATTTGTAACTGAAAATCTTCCAAGTTAGATTTGAGGCACTTAGAGTTCCCAGAACTGCCCTAAAACTTGCCAAAATTGGTGTAGCCAATTTTGAGCGCATTATTTACTTTGATACCTTTCCAACGGTTCAAACGGTTCGCGAATCGGAGTCCCGGATCAAAAGTTATGGCCCCGGGAAGTTGGCACACTTTCTAGAAGATACAATTGCAAATGCTCTTTTGAAATTTGAACTTCATGTTGTAAATTTTCGGCGCCAAACTGCCTAAACTCAAATTTGAATGTTGTTTTGGCTCCAAACTAATGAGGAGCTCTATTTATGGGCAGGTTTCTAATTTTTGGGTAGCTTTTTGGGGACAAGCTTGCATATTGTGAAAGGGTTATTCTGTAGCTTTCTATAACTTGCATGTGTTGTAGAACTTGGGGATTTGAGATCCTCTGCATGTAAGAAAATTCATTTTTTGAATAATAAAATTATTCTCTTGTTTGTGGGTTATTTTCTGTGTCTCAGGCTATGACCTCATCAGGAGATTGGATGTAATAAAAGAGAATCATGGATAGTGAAGGTGCAATAATATGATGTGGAAATTAAACCCACTAACCTAGTTAGGGGAAAGGGTTTAGCGAAAATGATTGCATAAAGTAAAACTGTTGAAGAGGAATATATAACTTTAGTTCTTTTCACCAGCACAAGAGATGAATGGTTCTCTGATGTTTCTTATTTCTTAACCTATGGTGATTGCTCGTCACATCTGTCATCCAAAGAAAAAAGGAATTTAAAGCTTAAATCTAATAAATATGTCCTTTGGGAAGGAAATATATATAAGAAGGGTGTGGATGGGACTTTTTTGAGATGTGTTGATAAAGAGAAACAAAAGAGGCTATTAGAAGTTTTTCATAATGAAGCATGTGGTGGTAATTTTTTAGATTTTGTAACAACTTTCAAAATTTTATGTCAAAGATTTTATTGGCCGGGAATGTTCAAGGATGCTTATGAATGGGTTTCAAAGTGTGAAAAGTGTTCAATGTTTATAGGAAGACCTCATCTTGTAGCTTTTCCTTTGAAGCCAGTAGTAATAGATGAACCCTTCCAACAGTGGGGCCTAGATTTTATTGATTCGATTAATCCCAACTCTAGTGCTAGACACACACACATCTTAACCGCTATAGATTACTTTACCAAATGGGTAGAGGCTATTCCAATGAAGCATACTTCTTCAAAGGTGGTATGTAGCTTCTTGAAGGAAAATATTTTGGTGAGATTCAATGTTCCCAAAAAGATTGTTGTTGATAATGCCAGTTATTTTTCATCTACTGAGATTGCTCTTTTTTCTTATGATTATGGTATTAGCCTAGCACATTCATTCGATTATTATCCACAAGGAAATGGAAAGGTTGAGTCCAGTAATAAAAATTTGATTTCTATCATCAAAAAGCTAGTGGATGAAATCAAAGGGGATGGCATAAGAAGTTGTATGATGCTTTGTGGGCTGATCAGGTAACATGTAAAAGAGCTATTGGTATGTCCCCCTTTCAACTTGTCTATGGCATCAATAGCACTTTTACAATGCCTCTAGATATTTCAACACTTAATCTTCAGAAGCCATAAAAGATGAAGAATTTCAATTTGCAATTGAAAAGTGGGTTATGTATCTGAACAAGTTGAAAGAATAGAGAGACATAGTGGTAGAAAAATTTTCAAGACATCAACAGATGGTGAAGAGAATTTTTGACAAAAGGGATAGGAAAAGAAGTTTTGCAATTGGTGATTTTGTTCTTCTTTGGGATAGGAGAAGGGAGCCAAAGGGAGCACAAAAAAAAAATGATTCTTTATGGAAGGGGCCTTTTCAAATCAGGAAAATAATTGGTGAAAACACTTTTCTGCTGGCTTATCCAAATGGTACCGCTTTGACTCTTGCCTACAATGGGAAAGATCTGAAGCTATTTGACTAAAGTCCTTCTTGGGTTTTCCCTTTGTACATAGTCTTTTGGTTTCTATTTTTTCTGGTTTGTTTTTATTTATCTTTGTTGCCCATGAATAAAGCTTTGTGCCAAGGTTCTTCTAGATTCTCTGCGTCCTATTAGTCCTTTTCCCCATTCAAAGCCATTGTTATCCATAACATATCAACTAGTATCAACAATTTTAAACTTCCCCTCCTTAGGCCTTTCGACTCTTTTACTTCATCCATTTTCAATGCCTTGTTGTTCATTCCTTTTAACAATTGCTCAAAGTCTGGGTTGTGTTTTTCCTAACCTTGGTCACTAGTCCTTTAAGTTTCATAACCTTGTCGCAGAGTTCTAAATTTTCAAAACTTCCAAATTGTTCAACTTGGTTCCCTTTGTTGAGTTGCAAGCCTTCATTGGTTGTCTTTGAATTTGGTGAGTCGGAGGTTCTCAAAACTTTGAAAATCTTGATTTTTGTTCTAAGGTTCTAAGTTTTTGCGATTGCACGACATTATGGACTTTTCATGGTTTTCTAGGCATCGCCACCTCATTAAATAATATGTACAGACTAACCTTGAGTTGTCTTTTTAGGGCTCTCAAAAAACATGTAGTTTTAAAGGCTATCTTTTCAAGGAATGAAATTGAATGTCGTATTAATTGCACATTCTATCAAGTAACGACATAAGATGGGTGGTGAAGTATTCATTAATTCATTTAGCCTGCACTCTTATTCTCTACTAATATTTCTCAAAGTACAAGCTTTCTTCATTCACAGAATTGCACTCATGTAGAGTGGAATTCAAAACCATTGGTCTGGAGTGAGGGATACTAAAATTGGGCACCTCAATTTGGAGGAGTTTTAGGTGCACCTGGAGTAAGATAGGAGAACGCCACTAGGAGAGAAAATTTTGCGAAGGGTTTTGGCACGCACAGGAGGTGTTCTTGAAGTCACACAAAGTGTCAACCTAGTGACTATGTGCACAAGGAACTACATTCTATAGACCCAGGTGATTAGAACTGTGGATAGGTTCATCATCGTGAGAATCACTCCTGAAGTCATTTCAGCTCATTGAGTATTCCAGAGAGGGAGACCGTAGAAGAAATGTCTATAGTTGTTGGTGACAAGTTTTTCAAAATGAATTAAGAATGGTACAAAAATTCCATTGGAAAGAATTGGTTGAAATTTGAGAAAAAGGGTAAGTCTCAGTTGCCCTCCAAACTTAAAAGGGTCCATTTTAAAGATTAAATATAAGATGCTATCACCTTGTTGTATCATCTAGTTGGAAATGCCTATTCAGAATCTTTTGAATTTCAGATGTGTCATTTTATTTTGGTGATTTGTAGTGAAGTCAAATTCATTGA
This sequence comes from Sequoia sempervirens, assembly GCA_007258455.2. Classification (NCBI taxonomy): domain Eukaryota; kingdom Viridiplantae; phylum Streptophyta; class Pinopsida; order Cupressales; family Cupressaceae; genus Sequoia; species Sequoia sempervirens. The sequence continues at coordinate 54,032 of VDFB02070457.1, forward strand.
CTAGGCTTAGATTATTTGTTATCATTTAAATGAGAAATTGGTAAATTTTTGGAAAAATATTGCCTTCCACATGTGTTCGTACCTAGTTTATATTTTAGCCAATCAAGAGGTTGCCTAGGAAATATTAGAACTGCAAGGATCTCCAATGCCAGACACGCTTGTGTATAAAAGCTTGCCACAACTCACTAAGTAGGTTGGAATGAAGGATTTATGTCGCGTCAATGACACATTCTTAATGGAGAAGTTTTAGGAGATTGAATTTAAGGTAGATATAGGCCTTTGGTATCTCCTTTAATATTAAAGTAAAGACACTGGGCTTGTAGCTTCTTCTCCCACATGGTTGAAGAAAGTTGTGGAGAAGAAAAGGAAAAATATTCGTACCATGATGGTTGAGGTAGATGCAGAGGCTATGCTTTTATAGGGTCCCCCTAAACCAAAAAAGGATAAAAGGAATAGAAAAAGCATTAATTAAAACAACAAAAGAATAGAAAAAGGAGAACATACAATTGCAATCTCAAAATATTTCTTTATGAAATTTTATTTCATCAATTTTGACTCCGGTCCCTAAAGAAGCCTCAAGCTCAAATATTCAAGGTATTGATTCTGACAGTGTGCAAAAGGTCAAGAAAAAATTGGGTTATGCCAAAGTTACTAATGGGTGGATAGAAGGGCTTTACCAAGACGACCTGTTCTACATTCATAAATTTTACCAATTTTTTTTTAATATATGTGACAAGAGAAAGGAACCGGTAACTGAACTCCAACATATAAGAAGAGAACATAGTAGTGCATTTGTGCTTTCTAGAGAAATTGTTGAATTGATCTCCATGGACCACCTTTTGTTGATTAAAGAAAAATTGGTAAATGATCCCAAAGAAATTGATTTTGATTGGTTTGAATCCTTGGATTGAAAACTGTCAATATATGAAGATTACATCAAGGAAATATGGGGTGAACTTTGTTTTACTCATCAAAGAAAAATTTGTAATCTTTAGTTTTATTGTTTTATGTTATCTCAATATAGAAAGACAATGGTGAAGTTTGTGCATGCATGATCTTTGTGTTATGGTGTACAGATTCATTTTGCTCATGCTAAATATTTTGCCAATGAATTATCTATTATTGGGATGGTGGATGTTTCGTTAATTTTGTCACTATAGAATGTTTATCTGTGAATAAAGGTTTTACAGTGATGGATGCATATTGATTTCTTAACTATAGTTTTGGTGATTTGGTAATTTAATTTTTTGATATTTGATGTTATGTGGATGCCTTTCAAATCTTTCTAGTTAAAAACATTTTCTTTCATTTGCTTTCTGGTTAAAAGTGATATTAGTTGAAAATCATTCATTAAATATCTGAAGAAGGTAGCTACAACCTTTTAAAATAAGCAAAGAATCAGTTTGAAACTCTATTATGATTGATTCAACTGTTGTTACATTTGTCACCTCCGTGGGGGTGGGAATATAGAGTTAGGTGAAAAATTTGTTAACCAACAACTTGGCATCAGGTTTTTTGTTACTTTTTTATGATTCTGACCTGAGTCCTTGAGCTACTCTAATATGGTTTCTAGAAAACAAAGGCATCTTTCCTTGCTTTCCAAATTAAGAATTCTAGTATTACTCCACAAGTTTGTTTTCAATGCTTCTTTGCACCAGGCTATCTCATTATGGGGGGTTGTATGGTCTCTCCTATCATCCTTTATGTGGATGGAGATTGATTGGATTTGTGATGGATCTTTTTCATTGAGGTGGGGATGAATGGTCTCTTCTTCGCCTCTCTTATGGGGGGTCTTTTTTCTTGAATGGGGTTTTGTTCCTCTCATTTTTTATGGAGATCATTATTATATTTATCTCTCTTTTTGGGAGGAGTTTTGTCCCACTCAGTTTTCTCCTTTTCTTCATTTTTTAGAGATTGCATTTGCATATGTACATGGGTACCTAACATGGCCTAGTAGTTAGTACCCATTCTTGAATCTTTGTGTCATTTGCATAAGTACTCCCTAAGTCATACTTAAGGGGGTTGTTCATGTAAATAAGTGTTTTACCTATGTAGGTCTTATTTACATTGTTAAGTTCACTTAGGTCCTCATAAGGAATCTTTATAGTTAAGCATTAGTTGTCACTTATCTTATCTATTTGGAGATTATTTACTGCTTGTGTCCTAGGTTGTTATGAGTTAGTTGTCTCATGTCATTGGATTAAGACACTTTTCATGATCTTATCTAATCCTATCTCATGCCTTACCTATAGAAGTAAGGCTTCATATGTACATTTCCATATTCAATGTGGCTATCATTTTGTAATTCTTGCAACCTTAATCATAGAATGATATTTTTGTCATTTCTCTTGTGGAAGTTATTTTGTCTTGCAAGTGATCCTGGGATGTTTTTAATGAGACATAATTTACGGATTTTGCATTGAAAATCACTAAAATCAAACAAATCATATACAAAGACATCAAACAAAAGAATTTTGAGAAGGAAAATCTACTACTTTTATTGAAATAGTAAGAATTTTGCTTGTACAAATCTGAAAATACTACTTGAGAATACATAAAATGTTTCTCTAAATTAAAAATCTCTCACAAAGATAAGTCACAATATCTTCTCTTGTGTAAGGGAAAAGAAGAAAGGAAAGGACTAACTCTAAAAAGAGTTGAATTCTTGGCTTTATGGAAAGCCACCTCTAGTTTAATTGGACTTGAACCTTATGGAAGATGTTAAGTTTTCATGATGAGATGAGAGCTGACTAGATGTGGAACTCCCTCTACATTGGTAGCAAATCATGCAAATTTTTGATGACGAGTGAGTTCACTTTGACTTTGACCTCTTCTCCTTTAAATGCTCCTTGAAGTGTACCCCAATTAAACTTGAATTGATCTTCACAAATATGCATGAAATTGATTGGAATTGATGTCTTCAATCAATTTCCATGAAACTATAGGTTGTTGAGAGTACAAGGCAAAAAATCCTCTATTTTAGGGCCCCAAATTGCCTCAAATTGCATGATTTTAGCTTCAAACTCCTCTTGACTCCAACTATAATCATGTAGCCCCTTAATAAGCCCAAAAATAACTCTAAGTGCTTGAAAACTGAGCATTAAGGCCACTTAACTTATAATGTTCCCTTGCATGATGATATGTATGTGAGGTTACTTTGAAGAAGAATAGTCCTTTAAGGTGGCATAGAAGGAGACATTAAATTTTAATTAATGCATGTCTTTTTAATGATAAGGATTGTCCTCTGATTGATCTATTTCTTTTGTTCTTTTATTTTTCTTTTGTTCTTTGCCTCTAGTTACTTGTGACATTTCATTATCTATTATTGTAAACATAGTCAATAGTCATAGTTCTTAGGTCATTGATCATAAATATTGGCAATGAATGACTTAAACCTTAGAGTATACATAGTCCATAAATCATTGTCTCAAATTATTTCCAAGGTCTTTATCACAGTCATCTTGTGATGAGGTAGCTATTTCCCCCTCTCTATCATCCTTGAAGGCTTGTTCAAAAGTTTATGTATTCTTCATAACTCTATCCTTCCTTGCCTTGCAACTTGCTCATGACTATCAATGCAAATTCTTCAACAAGTAAATGGATTGTCCATCATGATCTTTATCATGTCTTCCCTTAAATGATCTCACTACCTACATTTCTCACTATGAATTTTAGTCATGCAACCAGTCTTACATTTAACAGTCTTAGATTTATCTGTCAAGGACATTATTGAGTCTTAGTCAAAGGTATTTATGCATAGTCAAGTCCTCATAGAGCACAAATCATAAATTCTTTTATCAAAGTCATTAATGACTATCCTTCTTCGGAGGTGACTATCTTCTTCATAACTCTACCCTTTCTAAGCCTTCAGGTGACTGTACTATCATTGTTCTTTTATTATTATCCTCCTACCATGTATATGTGTGAATTCATAATACAAAATTGTCACTATATCACCATTTCCCTAGGGTACTATGACTGTGATCTTTAATATGGACTACCCTATGATAAAGAATAAGACTTTTCTTTTAAACTCCCTAAAACTATCCTTGATCCATGTAATAGAAACCCTCTACTTACTACCCACTATCATTTGAATATGTAGTCTTTTATGGACTATCATGATCATTGCTTAAACTATACCATCTAGTGTTCTTCATGCTTTCAACCTAGGTCTTCTCCTCATAGGGATTGTCTTTCATTTGAAATTGCTTTTCCCCTTCCTATGTTTGTCCTTAGCTTGACTATCAACTAAGATCATGAGCTATCTTTCCTTGGCGGCTATATGACTATCATTGTTTTGGTGTCTTAAATCATTTGAAGGCTGACCTCTTTCTAGACCTCTAAGTTTTTCTTTTGATACAATGATTGCCATACTTATCCTAATAAAATTATCACTTGATCTTCTTCTATCACTCATCATTCGTAGCTTTATCTTTATTAACCTTGAAACTCTATCCTCATAAGAATGATCTTGATCTATCATAGGGTTGGTTGAATTTATCATGGTTTCATGAGCTCTTCCACCTTGTTTTCATGCTTTTTCCTCATGTCATATGAAACCCTCACCTTGATTGTGCATTTTGTTATCTTTGTCTTTAAAAATGGTCTTTCATTTTCAAGATATCTTTGCTAACTATCATTTTCCCTATGTTCACTATCATATATATGTTTTCCTTTAATGGTTGACTTGTATCATGTCTTTAAAGGACTGCCATTGCATTTTTTCTACACAATTCAATCTTTTTTTCTCTTCTTGGTCATGCATTAACAAGATATCTTTAACATTTCAAGGTCACTATATTCCTTTGCAATGAATGATAGCTCACTATCATGAAGTGACAATAAATTCATTGATCACAATAATTAATGGCTTTAATGATTGTCAAGGATATATTTAATCATTAAGACTGTCATGTTTAAACAAGATTGTTATCATACCCATGTTGCTCACTAAATATGACTATCGTACTTATGTTGCTCACTATTGAACTGTAACTATCTTTTCTTTCCTTTTCCTAGACTATACCTTCCTTGAAATTTTTACCCTTTCATTAGTTAACTTTTCACCTTGAAACATATAACCTTCTAAAATGATTGTCCTCCTTTAAAAAGGATTGTCATTAACATAGTCTCTCTCAATATATGTTGGCTATCCTTTCATTAGTGATCTTCATCAACTATCATTTGAACCTCATTTTTTAATTTTTATTGTGTGGATATCTTTTATGTTGCATGGTATTGCATTTGTAGGTGACATTTTCCATTGTATGATAACTGTCATTGATGTTTTGAAATTTTGCTTCAGTTTGAAGATAAATGCCCTTCACAGGGTTTGGTCCTTTTCTTGGTACTGTCTTTTCTTATCTTTCATCTCATAATCATAATTTAAGATAGTCTACCTCTTTTCTAGGTCTAAAACCTTATTGGTTTCACAAGATTTTAACAGTGGAAAACTAAAAGGAAGACAAATTTGTTAAAAAAAAAGTGTCATTCATTCCCCTAGATTCATGCATAGAAATAGCACATGCCAATCTTTAGAACAAGTGCTTGAAGAAGCTTCAATGACCACCATACAAATCCTCTGAATGGTTGTGCAAAAGGTTCTTCAAACTGCTAGAAACCCTAGCCACCCAAACATGAAGTTAACTCCTTCATTTGACCTTCCTTCACTTGCACATGAAGTTTTTTCCTTTTCTGATTTTATTTTCTCCTTCAATGCTTGGTGCCTAACTTAGGGTTTTATTTTCTTTCCTTACATGCAATTTCAATCTCCTCTTTTTTTTGGGTGTAGAATAAGGACTTGAGGAATAAGATTTTAAATAAAATATTTTAACAAGACTTTAAAAGAAAAGATCAATGCTTTCTCTTTGGATTAAAAGAATTAGGACAAAAATATATATTTAAATGTAACATTTAAATAATGTCATGTTTATGAAAAGTGAACTACTGATTTTTTTCTATTATGGTGAATGTGCAATCACATACATATAATCAAATTTGGTAGTATTATTTTCAAATTTGAATACACATACATAAGTTAATATTGCAACTTAGTAATTCCACCTTGTTTTCAATAGTTGGTATCAGAGCTAACAGTTATGTTTAGAAAGGTACATATTTCTTTGTGTTGGAGGATTTTTGGCTGCAATAGGAGCTTTTATTTTGTGTTATATTCTAGGTTTGTGAAAAAGATTGTATACCATGACTTCTACCTTTCACTTGGATATTGAGAAGTTTAATGGAATGAGCAACAAGATGTGGAAATTAAAAATCAAGGATCTCCTAGAATAAAGAGATCAATGGTTGTTATTTTCACAAGCAAGTAAATCGGTTGCAATGAGTGATGAAGATTAGAAAATTTTACAAAATAAGGCATGAGGAACCATTCGGTTGTGTCTTTTAGATTCTATCCTTTTGAATGTCTCAATTGAAGATGCCACACATAAGTTATGGAAAAGGATAAGTGATATATATCAAAATTGAAGTTTTTCTAACAAGTTATATCTCAAAAAAAGATTATATTCTTTAAAAATGAAAGATAATGAAACTATAGCAAATCATTTAAATGCTTTTAATGTTGGAATCAACGAACACTGAGAGGGGGGTGAATTAGTGTTCTACTATTTTTAACTTTATTAATTTGATCTTCAAAGCACTTATAACATTCAACCAAGAGAAAGATGCATGAATATAAAAAAAAAAACACAACACCATAACACAAGGATTTTTTACGTGGAAACCTTGTTAGGGGAAAAACTACGGTGGAGGTCAATCCACAATATGATATGAGTATACTCAAAAATATGTTTACAAAAATAGGAATGCACTTGCATTCAGGCACACTTCCTAGAGCTCACTGCTCAAAAATAGAAAGACTTATTGCCTTATAATCAATTCCAAAAGACAACTAGAGTGGTTAACTATGAAGTGACATCTACAAATTCCTGAGAATATTTTTGGTTAAGCTCATCAATAAAATTCTTGACCTTCTATTTGATTATGCTCTTGTGCTCTATTTTGCTTCAATTCGCATCACAAAATCCTTTTATGCACAAGTGAAACTGTGCATAATCGCTCTACAATCCTTCAAAATTTTGTATCACACAACAACATGCTTCGTACATATATGAAAATGATATAATCAATCACTTATATATATCCGCTACTAAGGATTTAAATGCTACACATCAAATTCAACAAAATAGAAAATATTTACAAACTATCAGCTCAATCCATAATTAATTTTCAATGCATACCCACCAAATTTAGACACAACATAGTGAGGACCCAAATCAACATGCTCAAACACAAAAAAAACTTAAACAATTACTCCTTGAATATCCACAACAACTACATTCACTTAGCCTTCTTGTGTTGATAAATAGAAAATCAATCAACCGGATCTTCTAACTTGCACACGGATCGATACGAGGCTCTAAGATTCAAGGATAGCACAAATTATGCACCAAACTATCTTCCTTGAGATCCAAAACTTAAAAAGATAACAAAGTGTAGACATCCAAATTTGACCACTCCCATATGGTCAAATTCATCCCCTTCATTCGTCTATTTCATCAATATTAGTTTAATGACTTATTTAATTAATGTTTCACCTTTTGCCTAAGGTTCCTAAAGTATTTAATTTAATAATTAAATACTTTATCTTTCATCCCTTCTTCTCTAAATTAAATAAATATATCAATTTATTTAATTTAGTCATTTATCCTTTTCAATTTAAATCAATTGTAAATTCCCTCTTTTCTCTCTCCTTGTCACATCCTCCATAATCCTCTTCTAATTTGGATTAGTTTAATTAGTCCATGATTAAGATGTGCACACTTTTAATTAGGATTAATGTCACATCCTCCATGTTTTTCCACATGACCTTGATCCTTCATTAGTCTTCTTAATCAGTTGTTTCCACAACATTAATCTAATCTTCTTGCCATTTTTGATATTCCTTCCAAGTCAGCCTATTATAAGTACTTTCCTTATTCAGCCTAGAAAACCTCTTCCCCATGTGAATTAAAAATTCACATTTATCCTTCCAAGGTTATCCTCTTCCCCATGAAGGTTGTTGGGAAACTCCAAAACCTCTCATGTGTCATATCACCCACATGGGAACAAGGACCTCCTTTATGAGGACCTTGTCTTATCCCCAAGGTGCTTCCAATCATGTGAATTAAAATTTCACATTTATTACTCCAACATCTCTCTCTTCCCCATGATGATTAGTGAGGAGTTCTAAAATTCCTCACATGCCAACATCCTTCCACATGGGGACAAAAACTTCCTTTTTGAGGAAATTTTCTCATAATCCCAAAGTACTTGCAAGTACCTCCAGCTCACATGTCCTCTTTCTACCTCACATGTCCTTTTTCCACCTCATTTGCACATGGAAAGATGTGAGGGATTGTGAGTCCTCAACTCACCACAGCCCTCCATCTTGTCTATGTTGGCTAAATCCTAACCATTCAAACTCTAGAGAATCTTCCCCTAAAATAGAGGATTTTGTCTCATTTTTTTGATTCATTCATTCATGCATTCACAATTCAACTCTCAAGCACACTAGCAATCTCAAGCACTTGCATTCAAGCTCATCCTCCATTGTTGCACTTCAAAGCTTTCATTGCATACATTTTCACACATCTATCAAAACATCCACATCCGTTATTGCATTCTCCATCAAATCTAGATCATTTTGCATATCATTTTAGCTTATTTTCCATCAAGGAGAACACAACTAATGTACATCAAAGGGCAACCAAAGGATCAAATTGAGCAAGGTATAATCTTTCCTTTATCTTTCTTTTATTCAAGTTCAACTAGGCTTATCTTGAGATGGTGTTTTGTGTATTTTTCCTTTTGCATTTTCTTTGATTTTGCATCACTTAGGGTAGGAAATCACACTGCACACATTTTTGGCACACCCAGTGGGACCCGCAAACAGGTTTGTTATTTTCATGTGCTCTGTTGTTTGAAATTTTGTAGGATCAGGTTACACAGAGGTGATTATGCTAGTGGAATAGGTGATTCTGCAACAACAGAGGCGATCCTGCAGTCAAGATAGGTGAGCTTGCCTTAAACAAAGGCAAATCTACATTTGTGAAATAGGGGAAAATCTGCCTCTTGTTTCCTAAATAGACAACCCTCCTCCTAACTTGGGAAAGCCTGCTTTCTACAAACAGGAAAGCCTGCCTCTGAAATAGGAAATACTACTACTAAGATGGGCGAGACTTCCTCTAAAATAGATGATTCTAACACTAACAAAGGTGATTCTGCTGCTAACAGGGGTGATTCTGCTTCAAACAGAGGTGATTTTGAGGTAAACAGTGACTTGAATTTTCATTTTCAGAGTTTGTTTCTTATTGTTTTTAGGTACTGACCCCCTAACGTGTTTGTTTGTGAGTGTGTCAACTTTCTACTAATGTTTGTGTAGTTGTTTCTCGCTTGTATAAGGCCAAAGGATTAAACTACTAACTTTTTCTTGCAGGATGAGTGGGCCAATACCTTTAGTTAGTTTTGCTTGTTTGTTATTTTCATACTAGTTAGCCACACATAGTTTAAGTAGGGGGGGTCAATATACTTGTTTTTCATGTTTGTTAAGTGGAATATTGACGTATCCAATCCCCTTGTGCCATTTGGTGATCCTAGGTGAAGAGAAATTGTAGTCCACTTTAGTCCATTTATGTTAACCAAGAGATAATAGACCATTCAAGCTCTCCCCTTGCACTTCGTGTGAGCTTGGGGACTGGCCGAAAATGTCTAGTGTCTTCTCCTAGGAGGACTTTCTTGGGGATTTCATCACCCCAAGGGATGATCCCAACTACATGTACCGAAAAGGTATATAAAGGGGGAGAGTCAAAGCTATACCCCAATCCAGTCATGTTGTGTTTGGAAGAGCATCAAATCTAGGGTGATACCTAGATAAGATGTGATTCCAGTACCTCGTTAGGGATTCTAACTCATGCATGTGATGGGTTGGTGTTCACGGTTGTGCCTCACATACTATGCATATATCAAGGACTCCCTAGATCATCTTGTTCAACCTAGATAGAGGACCGTGTTGGCCATATCTTTCTTACTAATCTTAGGATTGCATTGCTTGAACTGTCTTCTTTGTGCAAAACCAGTGCATTTTTGTTTTGTCAAGTTAGCCTTACCTTTTGTTTTTTGTTTTTTGTGTTTTTGTCCTTTTCCATAACTATTTTTCATTCAAGTCAAGTCCAAATCTGTTGTTTGGGTGAATTTTCCTTTGTCAAGGGTGAGTTTGTCTCTATTTGGGGTGACCCTACTGTCCATAGGGGCAACACTGTCTTTTGTCTAAGTTATTTCTCAGTTGGTTCCTATCAAAATCACCCATTATCCATAGAATAGGTGAGTCTGCACATTGGTTGGATGAGTCTACCACTAAGTTAGGAAAGCCTAACACCTAGAAGGGTGATTCTGCTCTTTGTTTGACTCATTCTATTAGTCAAACAACCCATCACATTCACCTATTTCATCAAAAGGGGTGAATTTTCCATTGTTTTGGGTGAACTTGCTTCATACTTGGGTGATTGTGCTTGATGTTTTAGTCCCCTGTCAGTCTGAAAATCATCATATTCACCCATTCCTTTAAAATAGGCGATTCTACAATATAATTGGGAAAGTTTTCACCTTGAACAACCAATCTTGCTTTCCATTTAGTCAGTTTGTATATCTGTTTAGTCAATCTATTTTCCCATTTTCCCATTTGAAAAATTTGTTTCCTCGTTTGGTGAATTCGTTTCCTTGTTCAGTGAGTCTATTTCCTTATTTGATGAATCTATTTCCCCATTAGGAGAATCCGTTTCCCTATTAGGAGAATCTATTTTCCCAATCAGAAGGTTTGTTTCCCCTGTTAGAGTTGTCCATTACCCTGTTTATTGATGTCATTTGGTCATTTTCAGATTTAGACAAGTTTGAAAGCTAAATAGGTAACCCTACTAGTTGTTTAGGTTACCCTACACCCAAGTTAGGAAACCCTTCACCTAGGTTGGGAAATTTTTCACCTTGGTTGGGCGATTCTACACCTTGATTAGGCAACCCTACTAGTTGTTTAGGTGACCTGGCACCCAGGTTAGGTGATTCTGCACCTAGGTTGGGAAATTCTACACCTTGGTTGGATGATTCTGCACCTTGATTAGGTGAACCTACACCTAGGTTAGGTGACCCTGCACCCAGGTTGGGTGATCTTTCACCTAGGTTGGGCAATCTTGCACCTTGGTTGGGTGACCTTGCACCCAGGTTGGGTGATCCCACACCCATGTTGGGAAATCCTAACCTTGGTTGAGCAATTTTTCACCTAGGTTGGGTGATCTTGTGCCTGGTTTAGCCATTCGTGTACCTTTTTTGGGTGACTTTGAACCCTATCTAGGTGAGTCTAATCTTTATCCAGTGACTTAATCTATTTATTCTCTTGAAAAGCTTGTTGTTCTCTAAGCCGATTGCATCTTCCATTCACCCGTAATCTACATTACAATCCATCTGCATCTTCCAAAGGTCATTTGTATTATCATCTAAATCATATAGCCATATCTTAAAACATCTCTAGGTCACATATCCACCATCATTTTCTTAATCCAAATCCCCTAAACTTTGTTTGAAGTTATTATACAAATTGGCCTAGGTGTCTGAAATCGACCGTCATCCTTCAAAATATACTTAGGATCATCATCTGTCCTAATTCAATCATCATCATTTGGCCCAATCAATCCACTTTCATCTAAAGGTGGATTTGGTGCCGCAATCATCTATCTATCCTTTAATCCGATCAATCAACACCTTAAGTCACCTAGGGTGATTTCTGAACTTGGTTTAGAATCCCTTTCATCATCCCATCTTATCAATTGTTTCATCAATCAATCTTATCCAATCTAATCTAATCACAACCCTATCCAATCATCTAATCTATCAATCCCCCATCCAACCTAATCAATCCTTTAATCATCACTTAGGTCATCTTTGTATTACATCTTAGAGTATATATCATCTTAATCCACCTAGTAGCTTCGCACTTTCATGCCCGTTCAAACCTAATCACAAGAAAAGAAACAAATGGTAGAACAACAAGCCTAGGGATCCTATCCAAATATCCCTCAAGATACCAAAATGGTGCAAATATCCCTCAAGATCCTAATAATGATGCCTCATCATAGTCTAGTATTGACGTTCAAAACACTTCACCACTTGGTGACGAGAACATGGTCAATCAACTCGAAGTCATGGTCGATGAATACCTTAGTAACCCCGCCAATGTTTAGATGATGGAACTCCTTCTCAATGAGTTTGGGGATAAGATTCTTGCCGCTTTAATCATGAAGGGAGTCAAAACCCCACCCTATTTTGATTATGTCCCAATACACTGGCACCCAGACTCTCCCAACACCTCAAGATCCAAAAAATTCCTAAAACATTCTTGGAAATTTGTATATTCTTGAAGGTGCACCTATAGAAAATTGGCATCAACCTAGATTCAAAATTTCATGATACATAAAGTCACAAGGTACCCTCACCTTCCAGCCTTGGCCTCAGAAGTACAACTCAATCCTAATGACCCCTATGCCTATGTTAAGCCACAAAATATTCCATATGCTCCACCACTCCTACCTCAACATCCTAGTCAAACACCTATCAACACTGGGGGCAATATTTTCCTTGCACTAATTCCATCTCTAGGGCCTGCACCTATTGGCTATTTACTACCCCCACCTCAAGGTAGCATCCCTATGTTGCAGCAGCCTCCCGTTAATCCTCAAAAATCTACTGTGTTGCAAGCACTGCCACAACACACTACTATCCCCTCACAAGAGCCACCACAACATATCACTACCACATCTATCTCATCTCAACCACCTCCACAAAAAAATGTCACAATTTTGCGAGAAAACGTCACAATTCCACAATAGAATGACACAATTCTATAACAAAATGTTACAATTCCACAACAAAATGTTTTGGTTTCACAGCAACATACTACCATCCCTACATAACCCCCACATCAAGTGACACAAGCTACATCACAACCTCAACATCCACCCCACAATGCCTCCACGACAATCCCAAAACAACAATGTTGTGCAGTTTTGCACACACGCCTCACTTGGAGTAGGGACCCTCTGATTTCTAGTTTATGATGTCTCTTTGGCCTTTGGTTTCTATTGGATTTTTCCTTTCGAGGTCTTGGGATGTTGGTCTTACTTATCTTGGTCTTGCCCTGAAGATTGAATCAATGGAACTTGTGTTTTACTGAAGTCCGGGTTTCTAGTCAAATCCAGGATTTTCCGGCTCATTCAGATTTTCTCGGATTCCTTAGGAGTCCCAGGGATGTGCTATCCGGGAAATTCATGCCCACCGGGATAATCCGATTGACTCGAATTTTCCCAAAATTTTGTTTTGACCTCGGGTTTCCAGATTTTATCAATGCGTCTTGTCAAGCCATTAATGCTTAGGGTACCTCTTCTCTAGCATGAATATGGGCGAATTTAAGGTCTTTTGGCACTCTTCTTGATTTCATTGTTCATTTTCTATTTGCTCTTGTGCTTGCGTTTGTTCATTCTTGAGCTCTGGTTATTGGATTTGATTTTCTCACATGTGATTCCTTGGGCATTCGTGTTGATTTGTCGCCGCTAGGGCACCCTGGTTCACAGTGATTTCCTTGGGCTTGTGGTTCAATCGGATTTGATTCATGGTAAGTCATCATTGACCTCTCCCTTCATTTTGCGTTTTGTGGTTGAATTTATAAAGTTCGTTGATGATTATACGGGTCGGCCCTTGCTCATTTTTTTGTGATTTCATATTTATTGAGTTAGGGTTTGGTTCACCTTTTCACGAGTTTTCAAGCCTGCACTACACATCTTGTCATTTTGTCAATCGAATTTTGGGTGTATGAGTGTGCCTGGGCATTCTTTTGAGGTCGTACCTTGTTTGTACATAATTTGGTTTAATTGGTGAAGATAGGGTTTCATTATGTCCGCTCAGGGTTGTTAAGTTCAGTGGAGCCATTGTGATCCTCGCATCATGTGTTTAGCTTGACCTTGTTCGTAGCGTCTGAGACCCTGGTGTGCCCTAGTTTTATCATTTTGAGGAATAATCTTTGAGAATTTTGAGCTTGCCCTAGCTTTCATGGTGGAAGTCTGGTTGTCGAATTTAGGGCATCACTATTTCGTTGCAGGGATCCACCATTTGAGAATTTTGGGAGTTTAAATTCAACTATGATTGAAATTTGGCTTATTGGGATTGATTTCATGTCCATTAGATTTAGATAGGAGGCTTTGTATGATCACTCCATGAATTGTCTGTGCGTAGAATGGTTGTCGGGTTTCTGAGGTGTCCGTGGAATTTTCGTGCATCCGAATTTTCCCCGGTTTTTCTATTTTCCTGAAGTGTGGAGAATTATCGGAATTTCAAGCTGTCTGCGAAAATCTGTCCCATCCGAATTTTTCCGGTTTTCTGTCTAGTTTCACTTGAGTTCAGTTTTCAAGATTGAATTAAGGAATTAAATGTTGCATGATGATTTCTCGTTGCTTAATAGATGAATCTTATGATAATCATGCATCTCTTCTGTCTGTATTAATGATTTATTTGATGAAATGATGTTTTGGCTACGGGAGTCCGTCTGGGTCAGATTTCTCCAAAATTCTGCCCCGACTGGATTTTCCCGGATCGCCCCATTTTCCCGGATCGCCCATTTTCCCGGATTACCTCATTGTCCCAGATTTTCCTATTGATGTTCAATGATTTATTTTAAGTGATTTCTTGGGATTTTGAGACTAACCTTCTGATTGAAATATGGATGATAATTGGATTTTCATGAGGCTCTTTTTATGAATGCAGGTTGAATAGAGTAAGGCAGCGGTAGGGAAGTCCCAAGGAGATACAAAAGGATCTTCAATTACAAATACGGAAAGGATAAAGATGGATATGAAGAACCAGTTGCCGGATAGTAAGTTGATCTCAGTTTGGTCAGAGGTCTCTGATACAAATGTTGGAGCTTGGAGATATGAGGAGTTCAAAAGAAGGGTGGCTCAGAAGGATCTATCAGTTTTGACAAAGGGGATGGTGAAATATGGATTGGATCATGTGGCAGGGTTTCCTCCTATGGTTCAATGCTATGAACTATTATTGGAATGTGCCCAACACTATGACTTTGGTACATAGAGGATCATTAGTCCTGATGGGAGAGTGTTGGCAAATCTTAATCCGGTCTCCATTGCCCAAGCATTTGATATGCCAGACTTACCATGTGTGAGTGCCTTGGACATGGACTTGGCTAGGACTTACTACGATGATGAACCTGTTAAAGCTCAGCAAATGATCAACTCTTGGCTGGAGAATCCAAAATCTCATTTCTCTAAGCTGCCTAAACAACTACATAGGCTCAAGTTTTGACAAGACATATATGATGCAATCGTACTGTTGAGCAGGGTGGCAAGCTTGAAAAGTGTCGGGACATTGGAGAAATGGATGGTGCATGTTATTAACAAAATTGAACAAGGTTTAAATTACCACTAGGCAAGGATTATTAGTACAGTGATTGACAGGCAGATGAGAGATGTGTTGGAGTCGAAGAAATTTACCATGACATCCTATGTGGTATATATACTTGCCAGGTTTTATCCATACAAGGGATTGAGTCCAAATGGAACATTAGGGTAGGATGTCATCTATGAGGTGTACCCTGAGTTGCACCTAGGGAGTTCAAATTACCAAAGAGTGAATGATGCATTCACTATGCAAATTACTAGGTTGCTTCAGAATGCAGAGCATGTGAGAATTTCTGATGGAGCCAAGGAATTAATTAAAAGATATGGAACCTGGTTTATACAATTCCCCACCTTCTCCTATATCAAGATCGATGGATGCCTGACTGCTCCATATAGATTACCAAGATATCCTACTAACCACATCATACTCTTGGAGGTTACCAGGCAGATATGTGATTTTGATGCTGTTGTTAAAAATGAGAAACATAAGATAGGGTTTGGTGGAGATTTTCCCTTGAGAATTGGTACAGGTGAGGTCTTCCCTTCAATCAATTTAACTCATGCATCAGGGGAAGAGTTGAGTACTTTTGGCTTCTCTTTCCATTCTAAGAGAGCAGGTTTTGACATCACTGACAAAGCACAGAAGAGGGGTACTAAAGATTATCACCACAAGGATGATCTAGAGGACTACTGGGCAAATAATAAGGATGAATTTGAGGTGAGAAAGAAAATGTATTCCAGGCTTCCAGTTGATGTAATCAGGATGTACAATGTCAAGTTGATTCCTGATTAGTTGGAGGATGATGGGAATCTAGTCCAGGATCATGCATACGAACTAGTCAAGGACAAACCTATTGGAGAGGTAAATTGGTTAGAAAGTGAGATAATTGAGTTGGAGGAGCTGATGGCTCCCATTATGAAATCTACCAAGTCATGGCTAAAACATAAAGTATGGGAATTGGAAAGTGAGAAGGTACCTTGCACCTTTAATTTGATGGGAAATCTAAATGCTCTTTCTACCTCAGAGGAATCAGGTGAGGATGATTTTAAAGGAAAAACCAAGGTAAATTCACCTTTTAAGATTAAAATCAGAGGTCCTAAGGAAGGTGAACCTAAACAGAAAAGAAAACCCAAGGGAAAGAAGAGGAGTCATACTTTGAAAATAGGTAAGTCTATAGAAGAAGAGGAACTTGAGAAGGCTGACAAGGAAGACACTCCTCCAGAGCCAAAAAGGACAAGGATAACTAGGGCCTATAAAAAGAAGGATTAGAAAACTTCTAAGGATAAGGAAAACCCTCTTGTGGTTGATGTGGAGAGTTCAGGAGAAAAACCCCGGGTTTATTCAAGAAGGTCAAGAACTCCATCTCCCAAGGAGACTATACAAAAGGTGGATCCCCTTCCAACGACATCCACTGTGGAACAATAGAAAGATACCTCTCCTTCATTAGGTATACCTGAGCAGATGATTCATGAAGAGCACGAGACCAGTGAGGAGGTGGAACCATTTAAGGATGGGGAACTTCATAGTGCAACTGCTGAGTTTGAGGTAGGAGGTGTAGAAATGCATCATTCTCCTTTGGTCCAGTATGAGAATTCTCCTACAAGTAGTAAGAATAGTAGGTCTCCTGAGAAGGAGGATGTTCTTGTTAAGACTCCATCACCCCTGCATGAAGAGGAGCTGGAAGTGGGAAACAAAGGTGATCAATCTCCGGAAAAGGAAAAGAATGAGATGGTAGATCAACATAAAGAGGTTAAGGAAGATGAAACCTGGGTGGATCCTGCTATTCTGGATTGGCTAGACAAGGAAATCAAAAGGAAGCAGGTCATTGTTGAGGACACTCCTCTCAATTGGGATGAAATGTTGGCCAAGATTGGAAAGGGTAAAAAGAAGAAGACAGCCAAGGTGGTTTCCAGGATCGAAAGGGATGAAGTTAGTAATAGAGTTATTCACATTGCCACCCCTACTGTAGGTAAAAATAGAGATGAGGTCACTAGGAAGGATTATGATGTGCAAACCATCAATCTTGAGCCCACTTCTATGGAGCAAGATATTGAAGAATATGAGGGATCCAGTGCAGTGATCATTGGGAGATTAAGGAAGGAGACACAATCTAAACATGAACTAAAGAAAGAAAATGAAAGGCTTAGGAAATGTCTGGAAGATTTGATGAAGCCCTTGCAATCTTTTCATCCGTCCTCTTCTGCTGCTGCTGGTTTCTTGTCGAAGGAGACTATTTCTGAGTTAGAAAAAATGAAAGCTTCCACTCAGGCTACAATGAACTGGTTACAGGAAGTACAAGCTAAGGGAGATGAAGCAATAAAAGAGATTCTTTTGACTGGAAAAGATGCAACAAGGGCTAAGGATTAGCTAGATCATGTTTTATCTCAGGATAAGGAAGACACTGATCTCTTACTGCAGAAAATAAAGAAAATCATGGAGTATGGTAAGGATCAGCTGGTGGTTGATGGAATTCTCTCTTCATCTAGGGTTAATGAGTCTTGGGAGTGGTTTGAAGCCCTTCAAATCTGATAGAAGGTCATCAGAAAGATCTACAAACAAAAGAAACAAATTGATGGTAATTTAACTAATGCCTATGATGGATGCATAACCTTTTTTGAGATAATGACTGGAAGGAGGAAGATCGCCCCTAAATACTTGAGTTTCAAACAATTGAAGAAATGGTGGCATGATGTCTATGCCCCTGATATTGAGGATTATGTGATAGGGAACCAACTAGATGATGCGGCTACTTATCTAGCTGTGGTGGATAAGTACCTTGTGTACAAGGGTGATTGGGATAAAATGGTTAAGAAGTCAAGGGAAGAGATTGATTCAATTGAATTTCAGCTCAAAATCCTACCCTTGCCATCTGTTGCTGAGCTGGATAGGGTACTTTTGAAAGTTCATGAATTGTTGGATCAGAACAAGGATAAGGGAGGCGGTAGTTAGTACTATGCTACTTCGTGATTTGTGCTTCCCTATTATTATAGGGCATGTATTGATCCAAGTTGCATTGAGGAATGTGTTGTGGCTGACCTTGATGATGTACCAGCATTTAATGTGTGCCTTATTTTGAATTTCCTATGGCTGACTTGTTTTGGCTATTTTATTTTGTAAATGTCTGGCTAAGCCGAAATGTTTTGGGTCTTCTTTAAATTGGAATTCCTGCCTCATTTGTAAAGGTCAGAAACAGATAATAGAAATTAGATAAGCTAGATTGAGAAGAAGAGCTAGAGAATTTTGTAGTGAAAGTAATAGTTAGTTCTCTCAAGCAAGTGCTATAACACAGAATAGTGGAATTGTTGTTGCATCTTGGTGACCTAATACAATTGAAAGCATTGTGGTTTCTCTGGTGAATTCTTTTTTGTTAGTTTATCTTGCATGGTTCCTATTGTTCCATCTTTTGAAATTGCTTGAGGACATTATATTCATGTTAAATTTAGAATTAGATTAGTTTGGTGAATAATGTTCATGATTTCATACTTGGAATGTTTGTAGCAATCTCTGATCTATACTCCCAGTAACTATCTGATTGCAGTAGGCTGGTGAAGTCAACCTGGACCATACATTTATTTATGCTTAGTTCAATTATTGATGAATGTCTATGATTTGAAAATCCGTAATCCTTAGAAGATTGCACCTTTCTTGTGATATTGCATTGTGGGTTAAGCAGGAATTGGTTATTTGAGATTGGTCCGTTTCAGGTGTTTGTCATTTACATTGTTCATCTTAGAAATAGTTTAGATTTATTATATCTCTTGCACCCTCATCTTTTGTTGTTTCTTTATCATCTGGTTAGATTTAGGATTTAAGATCATCATATTGCAAAAATTGGATAAATTGGAAAGATACAGTTTGCTTGTAGTAAGGTCCGATTGTGATTACCACCATTTTCACATATTATCTAAGTTGTTTATGCATTGTCATGACCTGACACCTGAGAGACCTTGGGGTGATTTTCAGCAATTTATTGTTAAGGATTATCTTTCAAGAGAGATAGAATATCATTTTCTGTCTGAGTTGTTGTTGTGCAGAAAACACCATCAACAAACAACACATCCCATCTCGCCCACTTTACCAGCAACCACCACAACAACAAAAACTACTCCAACATACACATGTT
This sequence comes from Sequoia sempervirens, assembly GCA_007258455.2. Taxonomy (NCBI): domain Eukaryota; kingdom Viridiplantae; phylum Streptophyta; class Pinopsida; order Cupressales; family Cupressaceae; genus Sequoia; species Sequoia sempervirens. Next base: position 73,665 of record VDFB02070457.1, read on the forward strand.
CCCATGAAAACGCAATTTAATCCTCTCACACAATATCTCTACCATACATCAAGAACATATACCACCTATACTGCTACATCTAATCCTAATCCAAATCTCCATCTGACCTCTAAGAATCCATCACGATCTCAACTGCCACTTTACACCAACCGTTTGCAATCACACACAAATCCTTACCAACAATCATCTAATCCACAACCACCTTTGTATACCACACAACAACTCAATGTTATGTACAATTACCAATCCAATCCATACTACACTCAACAACAACCACCCTATCAATAGGGTGCTCCATCCACTTCTTACTATCAACAACTGCCATCATACCAACAAGGCGCTTCCACATCATTGTATTACCAAGGTCCTACACAATATCAGCATGGTGCTCCATCCAATTCATATTAAAAACAATAGCCACCTTATCAACAAGTAGCTTCCACCTCTTACTATCAAAAGTTGTCATCCTCCTATCCACCTTACATCAATCCTCAACCACAATCCACATACACTGATCAATACCAAAAAACACCTCCATATACACCTACACTAGCCTACGATCAAGTTGCTTTTGCACTGTCCTCATCATATCAGAAATATCCTCCATACAATCAGCCTAATCCATCTAATTTGACTCCTACAACACCTATTAATAAAGATTTGGAAGAATTAAAAGCTACATTAAAGGACTTGCAAGTAGGGACCAACAAACAATCATTTAAGTTTGAGGACATTTGTCCCTATCCGTTTGATCCTTCAATTTCATCAATTCCTTTCCTGAAGCTTTTTGAAATAACGAAATTTGATAAGTATAAGGGAAAAAAAGACCCCAAGGCTCATCTTCAGGAGTTTTATGTCCACTGTCAAGAAGTCATGCATAATGACAATTACCTCATGAGGTTGTTTCCTAGGAGTTTACAAGGGATAGTTCTTGATTGGTTTATGGGCCTCGAGAAGGGATCTATCAAGTCCTTTGCATAACTTTAGAACAATTTGTCTCCCGCTTCTCCTTTAATTTGGAGGACATCAATACGTTGGATCTCCTAAAAGAAAAGCAGTGAGATGGAGAAAATTTTGCAAGCTATCTCCAAAGATGGTGATCTTTAGCCAGTTGGATGAAATCCCCACTTAGGGAAAATGACATGGTCACCCTATTCATCAAAAACTCTCATCTAGATATGGCCCACAATTTTTGACTCCACTATGTCACGACCTTCACAGAAATAGTGGAGAAGGGTCCTATCCTTGAGAGGGCACTTATTTCCAAAGGGTTAGTCAAAAATTTCAAATCTAATAAAGAGAAGTTGTCTGGGGATAAGCCTTGTTATTGGAACAAAAACTAAAATGTTGTCAATGATGGTACCACTTACACCAAACATGTCCAATTAGCCATTACTTCCCATAAGCCACAATATCTACCTCCACAATAGTTGAATCCTCATGCTATATCAGTTCCATAGGGGGCACCACGTCCTCCCCAACAACCCAATTAGAAAAAAGAAAGGAATAGCAAGTTTCAATTCAATCAACTAGGAGAACCCTTGAGTGTTGTGTTCCATAAGCTCCTTCAAGCTAATTACCTAATCACATATCCTGTGACCAAGCCTCTTGATGAATCCAAGCCCAAACCAGCCTGGTACAAAGAAAATGAGTATTGTGAGTTCCATAAGATTAAAGGGCATACATTAAACAAATTTCAGGGTTTAAAAACATACATCTAGGATCTCATAGATCGAGGTGACATGCATGTGGATGCCAACATGGCACCCTCATCCAATGCTCAATTATAGATATATCAAAATTATTTTCCTAAGCATAATCAAGGTCCTAGCACATCAAACTCAAACCCTAGGTATAATAACAATAATGATCAGAATAACAACACAAACAACATCAGTTACAAAAATGTATTATTTGATTATCAAGGCATCATCATGAATATCAAATAGGTAGAGCCACAAGTGTCCATGATACACGTAAAAGGAAAGGATCCCCAATGTGTTGTTAGAAACCACCAAACCCGTATCATAGTCCCTGGAGCATCCACATCCACCCAGTCATCGCCTGTGAGTTCTCAATACAACATTCTTGATCATTTGGGAAAGACTATGACACAGATATTCATTCTGGATTTTCTCAAGTATTCCCCCATACACCAAGAAATCCTAACTAAGGCCTTACAAGACACCCAAGTTCCCAAAGACATAGATCCTACACAATTTCAAGCATTGGTAGGACACGTCTCAACAACGTATCATCTAGGTTTTAGGAAAAATGACATGCCCTACATTAACTCGAACCATAATCGTCCCCTCCATCTTGAAGTCATTGTAAATCATCACAAAGTAAAAAGGGTCTTGGTAGATAATGGATCTACCCTAAATCTTTGTACATTCAAATTCATAAAATAGGTAGGATACACCCATGCTAATTTAAATAATCAAGTTATCACTATCAAGGCGTATGATAATGCAGAGTGTGATTCTAAAGGGACAATATTTCTTCCAATTTAGGTTGGGCCAGTGGTGCAATGCACTACATGTCATGTTCTTGATCTGGAACTCCCCTACAACCTCCTCCTCAAGTGCCCATGGATCCATGCCATGCAAGCCATTCCATCCACATACCACCAATGTCTAAAATTCCCATTTAATGGGGTGGAAGTTACAATACACACCAACCCTCAACCATTTGAATATTTCCACACATTAGAAGCTTCTTTTTCCCATTCTCATTACTTCCTTGGAGTAGAAATGGGACCACCTCAAACAACATCATCCCTCTCATCTACCAACACACTAGCCACCACTTCATCCACTCCATCATCCACATCTGATTTCACCCTTACCAAAGTCCAAATCATTGACAAAGGATGTGGTGAATATGAAATTCATACAACTTTGAATGTGGCAACCATGCCACCCTCACCACACACATATGACCAACCTTCTCTGTCTGTACCGAAGGAAGAAGAGAAGACGATCACCTTGAGCTCCAAAAATGTGGGATCTAGCACCTTCCATTCTCTTGGGTTAAGGAAAGACACACCAAAACCTAGAACCCTCTCCCCCCTTGAAAGAATATTTCTAAAAGACTTATCCTTGGCCCTCTAAGTTTGCAGAGAAACACAATTATCAGGGGGGGCCTTGGTGTAGAAGAGAAAGGTAGACGACAGTCGATTGACGCTTTTGTGTGCCCAAGAAACTTAGGTTTGGGCTATGAAAAGAAACAAAAGAGTCATATGGCATCATCTAGTGCCTCTAACAATGTCAATGTGAGCAACAGTCTCCTTAAAGACATACCAAAAGAAGAATCCATCATACACGCATACGATGATGTAAATCACATCGACCTATCTTCCATGTTCAAATGCCTATTTGTCTGCACCATCAGCCTATCCCTTCATCATCCTGAACTCATAGACTAGGACTTACATGGTAGCGCACCTATTGACACCTTCCCTCAATGGATATGTATGTACATCTTATGGGATTGGGGGAAGATGAATGCCCTAGTTGCAAAAGTAAAAAGAAGCAAAATAAAAAAGGGTCACCTAGTGAAAACCTCTCTTAGGTGCTTCTTGACTCAAAAAAAAAGTAAAAATAAAGGGTGTATCTGACAATGAAAACCTCTACGAGGTGCTAGAAGATGGGGATGTTCATCTTCCCCTTGTAGGAACTCGACTATTTGAAAGATCATCCATCCTGATCGAGGAAACACAAGAAATAAATTTGGGAACTAAAGAGGATCCCAAAATCACATATGTAGCCAAAGCACTATCAGAGGAAGAATACTCTACCATCACCCAACTTCTCAAAGAAGGCATCATCAATTTTACATGGACATATTCAGATATGTCGGGTCTTGATCTTGCTCTAGTAGTACATCATCAGGACATAACTGGTCAAGAAAGAGTTGGAGAAGCTATTAGATGTTGGATTCATAAGACCCATTGACTACTCTGAATGGATTTCCAATGTAGTAACAATTTCCAAACCAAATAGGAATATCAGGGTTTGCACAAATTTTTGGGATCTCAACAAATCCTATCCCAAAGATGATTTCACTTTTCCAAACATAGACATGTTGGTAGACTTAACTACAAGGAACAAGATGCTTTCCCTCATGGATGGCTTCTTCGGATATAATTAGATCAGAATTGCACCTGAAGATCAACACAAAATAGCCTTCATCATACCTTGGGGCACATTCTACTATAATGTCATGCCCTTTGGCCTCAAGAACGTGGGGGCCACTTATTAGTGAGCCACAATCATCATCTTCCATGATCTCATTCATATAATAATGGAATATTATGTTGATGATCTGTTAGGGAAATCAAGAAAAAGGGAAGAGCATTTGATAATCCTTAAAAGAATCTTTGAGTGTTAGAGCACTATAAGCTACATTTGAATCCAAAGAAATGTGTCTTCAGGTCACATCAAGAAAACTACTGGGTTTGATTGTCTCTTGAAGAGGTATAGAGGTTGATCCAACAAAATTTAAGGCAATCATGGATATGCCTCCACTACGTAATCTCAAACAATTAAGGAGCCTTCAAGGTAAGCTACAATCCATCTGGCAGTTTATAGCTCAATTAGCTGACAAATGTCAGTCATTCACTCTTCCCCTAAAAAAGGACACCACCTTTAAGTGGAACCAACAGTGTCAACTTGGCTTCAACAACATCAAAGAGTATTTGGCTCACCCATCAATCCTTATGCCACTAATTCCAGGTAAGCCACTCTTGTTGTATATTTTTGCTACTTCAGTGGCATTGGGGGAATTTCTAGCCAACATGATGAGTCATCGAAGGAATGAGAGATCTACTACATTAGCTGGACCCTAGTGGGTTATGAACTCAATTATTCCCCGATGGAAAAAAGATTGCCTAGCTGTGGTTTTCAGTTCATGAAAACTTTGACATTACATGCTCAGTCACCTAGTGAAGCTCATCTCCAAAGTTGATCCACTTAAATATTTGTTATATAGAACAACTCTGATTGGTTGCATGGCTAAATGGGTTATGTTGTTAAGTGAATTTGATATAGAATATGTGGATCAAAAAGCTATTAAAGGACATGTGATAGCTGATCAGCTAGTAGATGCTCCCCTGGTAGATGCTTATCCTCTGGTCATAGAATTTCCCAATGAAGGGGTCTTTATAGTAGTCGAAGTAACCGCATGGACACTTTTTTTTAATGGGTTGTACACACATAATGGATTAGGGGCAGGAATCTTTCTTGTCACCCCCGAAGGTGATTATATATTGAAATCATTCAAGTTGGATTTTCCATGCACCAACAATATAGCTAAATATGAAGCTCTTCTTACTAGCCTTAGAATCACAATCCAATGGCATATCACTCACCTATGAGTCTTTGGTGATTCCCAATTAATCATCAAATAGGTCAATGATAAGTTTATGACAAAGGATGATAAGCTATTACCATATAAGCGTATGGTGGATGACTTCAAAAATTACTTCACCTCCATCTAGTTTGACCAAATTTTGAGAGTGCAGAACAAAGTAGTGGATGCGATGGATACCATTGGTTCCTTAATCAACATTCTTAAAGATCGAATAGAGTGTGAGTTCATCATTGAACAACTCTTAATCCCAGCCTATGATATCCCCAAAAGTGAGATGGTGCATGACATTGTAGGTCCTACGTCACCATGGTACCATGATATCTATGCCTACCTTCACGACAATATCCTACCTCCTAATCTCACACACAATCAAAGAAAATATTTCATCCAATGTACATCCTATTATACCATCGTAGGTGATACACTTTATCATTGTGGGTATGATGGAACCCTCCTCAGGTGTCTAAATGAGATCGAAGCCCACAATACCTTAACAAAAGTACATAGTGGTGTTTGTGGGGCCCATTCAAATGGTATGACACTAGCTAAGAGAATTATTAGAGTGGCATATTACTGGCCTACATTAGAACATGATTCTTATGAGTTTGAAAAGAAGTGCCTACCTTGTCAACAACACACAGATTTGATACATGCTCCTACATAGGATTTGCAGCCTCTTATAGCACCATGACCCTTTTCTTAGTGGGGTTTCAACTTAATTGGAAAGATATATCCCCCATCCTCTAATGGCCATACCTTTATCATCACCACAACTAAGTACTTCACTAAGGGGGTGGAAGCAATGCCACTCTCTCAAATCATGGGTACTCAGATATCCAAAATTATCCTTTTCCATATTCTTTGTAGATATGGAATCCCGTCCACCACCACTTCTGATAATGGAAATCCATTCAAGAACCAAGCCATGAAAGACCTTTGTGACACCTTTCATATTCAACACCATTGGTCTACACCCTATTACCCTCAAGGTAATGGTCAGGAAAAACCTACCAATAAAAACCTTATCAAGATCCTTAGAAAGGTAGTCAACAACACTGGTCGAGATTGGCACCTTCACATCCATCCCACCCTTTGGGAATACTACACCTCCATCCAAACTCCTATTGGCACCACTTTGTATTCTATAATTTATGGTGTTGATGCCATCTTTCTGATTGAGCTAGAAATCCCATCACTAAGAATATCCTTGAAGAATCTTATCAGTGACAAAGATGCTTGGGTCGCAAGACTCAGCTAGTTGGAACTCCTCAATGAAAGAAGGATTAAAGTGTATGACCATCTCCAAGCATATTAGAATTGTCTCAAAAGAAGCTACAACAAGAAGGTACATCCTCACCAATTCAACATTGGTGATTTAGTCCTTAAGGAGAATTAGTGCACTTAGCAAGATCGAGATAAGAAGGGAAAATTTGAAGCAAATTGGCTAGGTCCCTATGTCATCACAACAAAATATGGATTAGGGGTGTACAAAATTTCCACACCTAAAGGAGAGCCCATAGAAGAGCCCATTAAAATCATGCACCTGAAAAGGTTCTACACTTAAGTTAGCTAGGGTATCCTATCCTGCAAAAATCCAAAAATCAAAAAAGTAAAAAATTGTCAAAAAATACAAAAAAAAAAAATCAAAAAAATCAAAAAAATAGTAAGGAGAAATCATTCATCCTATGGTGAAAACCACCCCTAGTGGCACCTTCAATAGGTATGTTTGGTGAAAACCTGGTCACAAGCATCATTCATACAGGGCTTAATCATTATCTACCTTGTGCCCTAGTTACTTTATGCTTCCACCTATCCTGATCTCATATCCTATTATCCTATCAATTATGTCCTTCCATCTACATCCATCATCCGGTTGCTTGGTATATTTTGGTTGAGCATTTGATGAGTCTCATATGTTATCTATCAACCTGATCTTTCATCCTAATTTGAGCTTGTGTCATTAGTCCTTTTCGTCATGTTAGTCCTTTGCTTTCATCTAGGTTCCTTCATCATGTCAGTCTTCATTTAGATCCCATCCTATTGTGTTGGTCTTTTGGTCTTGTTTTATTTTTTGTCCTTTTCAAACTATGTTACCCTTATGCTTTCACGTAGGCAAGGTAAATCATTTGATCCACCCATGGGGCTTTGTTTTACTTTGGTCTTGTTCATCTGGTCATTGTCCTCCATTGTTTGTCTCCATCATCCTCTTTCTGTTTTTATCCATGGTCTTTTCTTGAGCTACGAGGGCTCTATGATTTCATGTAGGCAAGGATAATCTATGATCGACCCCTGAGCCCTTAGGTCTTTAGGGTGTGTCAGTTTTGTGTCTTGTGTCTCGTGTCTTGTGTTGTGTCATCACATATGTCCCTACCTAGCTAGTTCTTAACAAATGAGATCCATTAGTATCATGAGGTTCAATCAGTCTTGAGTGTCCTGACTCATGTCGATCCTTTAGTTTAGTATCCATCTCTGGTCTCAATAGGATGCATCCTTCCTAATAGACCTCATCAATCCCATCCACCCTCTCAATCCTATGGCAAAGGATTTTTGAAATTGATTGTGATCTTTTGATACTTTTGGCTTTTTTTTTTTTTATCACTTGAGCTTCCTATCATAACTCATCAAGATCACCATGGTCTATCATATCATGGTGTGTTTTGACTAGTCAACATATGGGCATATCTTGATTTTTTTGTTTGTTGTTGTCTACTAGGTTGTCCCATGTAGTACCCACTAAGATCCTCGTGGTCTTGTGTTACACTAGGGCATCCTTTTGTGTTTGTGGTTATCCCAATGTATGGCCCAACCATGGTCTTCATGACTTTGGGGTGTTGGGATAGCCTTCTTGTTTGTTGTGTTTGTTTTATGCATTAGACACTAATCCGCCTTGGTTACATATACCCTGGCACCTAGTGTCTTATGCTATAGCAAAAATCGGTGCTCTGAAAATGGAAAATAACATTAGGATTGCATTTCATGATCCATTTTGTTGCATTGAATCTATACCTCACTTACGACCTATGATTTTGGTTGTGCAAACATTCACCTTCCATCCCCTCTTCTTCTCAGGATACCAACGGTTCTTGACAAGTGCAGTTTCACACCCATTCTCCCTTAATTTTGTAATTATTATAGGGAAATTACTTGCCAATAAACTCAAGCAAGTGCGATATTCCTACCATCACCCCTCATCATTATGCATGCCCTTATTTACACTTATGTTCATGTTGCATTCCATTTCACATTAGGCCATCTCACTCATATACCACACACTTTTATTTTTATAAGCTAAAGCAAGCATGATCGACAAATAAAGTCAACCTACTGACTACATCCACATTGCATTTCATTTATCCATTAGTGTTTGTAAGGAATTTAATTGCATCTCATCCCATATTCTAGGTTCATTGCATTTTATCCTATTTGCATGTTCATCTCATATTTATTGTAATTTGTTTGGATTAATCATAATTGGTTATTCTAAGCATCTTAGATTCATATCATTATCAATTTATTTCCATCTCATTAAACACATTACATACACACCACCGACATCACAAATTGTTAGATCCATACCCATAGAATATAATGTCATAAACTATCCATCACATCCTACATCATAAAAAATAGGCATCATATGTCATCTATTTCATCCATATGAGCATAAATTTACATCATCATAAACATATACATACATCACATCATAATGATCATCCATCATAAAATCATGAACATATATATATGCATAAATAAATCATCCATCACATAAACATAACATAGCATCAATAAGGGCTATTGCATATCATATAAATATCAAAATACAATGTCCATCACATAATAATGTTCATTATATCATCAAAATACATATCCATCATATACATTGGTAATCATCAAATAAAATACAAGTACAAGGCTATGAATTACATATGATCTCTACCACTTTGTACTAACCACCCATCTTGCACCTATCAAAAATATATATCTTGTCATCTACCCTCTATCCTCTCTACTATGAGCTACCCACATCTGACCTTTGTGGTGAGTTTGGCACTCCCCCTCTCCACGGGGGGTCTCTCTATAGCCATTGTACCCTTTGGTGTGTGTCCCTGCAGAGTAAGATGGTGTCAGCATCTATGGTACAGGTCTAACGTAGGGAGGTACCTATTGTGTTTAATTTGGTATTGTTGTGTAGTAGTACTCCATACAGTAACTGGCCTCCCTCATGTACTCATCTCTCTCAATCACCTGATACCTAGCTGAATCTTGCTCCACCCTTTACCTATCCTGAAATCCACATATGGATCTCCTCTCCTGTGCCCATGCATCCTATGCCAATTGCAACTGCTCAACCTCTTCCCGCACCTGGGATACCTGCTCTATCACCCTGTCCCTCTCCTCCCACATGGCCTGTACCTATGCCTGTGTTGTATCACTCTCCCTCTATAATATCTATACCTCAACCCTTGTCTTTCCACCCTCACCTTGCACTTCCTATGCTTGTTCCTGTGCAACATCTCTCTCTCTCTCTACTACCTGTATTTGTGCCACTACCACGTCCCTCTCACCCTGTAGAGTATGCACCTGTACCTGTGCTACATCTCTCTCTGTTTGCATGGTTTGTACTTGAGCCCTCATAGCCTCCTCTCCTGCATCAACCCCATCTATCCAACTAACTTATCTACTACTTCGACTCTATTTCCAAGCTCATCCCGCTCCCATCTCAAATCAATCCTCTCCCTCAACAACCCCTCCATCTACCTCCTCAAATCATCCATATCTCTCTGCTTGCTCCAAGGGATTTGATGATACCTAGTTAGCTGATCCTTTAGGCTCCTACTATCCCCTGGCCTGACATAGTATGGTCACCTCTGCCTGTAGCCTATCTCACTCCCAACTCACCCTGACCATCTCCTCATGCTCTCTCTATCTCTCTCCCTCAAGTCGAGTCACCTCTGCTCGTAACTAGCTCACCTCAACCTGCAGTCCATCCCTCTCTTCTCATACCTCCTCTTCATGCCATGACACCACGTCGGCTAGGTCCCTAAAATCCCTCAGCCCCTCTGCTCACACCTTTTCCACCTTTGCATGCAACATGCTCACCTCAACTTCCAGTCTGCTCCTTGCAACCTATGAATCCCTAAGTCTCTGCTTGGTGATCTGCAATTTCATTGCAATGCCCCTCAATAGTATGGTCGAGTCCTTTGATGGTGGTGGTACGTATGGTACCATGGCCAATGGGTCAACCTCAAGAGAATCTACCTCCATCACCTCTACCTATGGCTCGTCTCTCTCCTCCTCTACCTTAGCCTCCTTCTGATCTCTCCTCCACAGTCCTCCCCTCCTCACCCTCCTTTGCTACCCTCCCGCCTCAGCCTCCTCATGTCCTCTCCCCTGCTGACCTCCTACTACATCTACCTCCTTCCCTCTCCTTTGTTGTCCTCCCCTCCTCCCCCTCCTCTATCGTGCCAGTCTTAGCTCATCCTCTATCCTAAAACCAAGTGCCTCTATAATCAGCTCCACCGGCGTAATTCATGTTGGCCGATGGTGGGCCCACCATGTAGAGAATGTCACTATCACCCCTACATCTGCTCTCTCTCCTCTCCTACCCAAATAGGGTACCTACTACAACTCCTCCCACTGTTGTCTCACAAACTTGACAGTAATTTGATCTCCCCATGGTCACTCTCGCGTGATCTTTCTGAATCTCTCTGGTCTGCAAGGAATGTCCTGTTGAATCCTGAACTGTCTCATCACCCGATCTGCCCTATGTAACTCCACTATATAGGGCTCCCTCTTGACTATGTAGGATACTATGAAAAAATATCTTCTATTTCTCTCCTCATCTCTCCTCCATTCGGTGAACCGCCGCATCATGTAGGGTCTCCATACTATCTGGGCCTCCTATAGATCATCTAGCATCCTCCATCTATCCAAATTACCATAGCCCTGATAATGAAGTACCCAACCGTACTCCATCCCATACCAATATGCCATTGGTAGTGATAGATCTTGTACCCCTCTCATCACCACTCCTGGCAAGGCCACGCTAATGTGCTCCCAGGCCCATATCTATAACAACATCACCTATGTAACGCTGAGAGCCCCTCAATAGCACACAATGTGCATATCCTTGTATATCTGAGCCAACACGCATGGACCCCATGCAAAATCCCCCTCTCTCTGCTCCATTACATGTCACATAATCTCCATGTAATTAAGGCTATAGAAGTGTCCACTCCTATCTGGTACCAATAGTCTGCTAATCAATCCACAAAGGTATAGTGGTAGTGGAGGTACCCCTAACCCGAAACATCTATCCAAATCCAACATCATCCTCTATAGTGGTAAGTCCTCTTTCCCAAATAGGACCCATAGGGTTTGATCTAGTGCCTCACCCTCTAATCTTGTCTCATTCACCAAGCGACCTGCTATAGGTAGCCATAGAATCCTCCACATGTCCTCAAGAGTGACGGTCATCTCCCCTATAGGGTGGTGGAATGTAGAGGTCTTTGAGCTCCATCACTCTATAAGGGTTGTCAACAACACTTGATGCACTCTAAAAGTCAGGTATCCCAACATGTGCAATAGACCCGCTCATGCTAAAGCCTCATGATCCTCCCTATTCATCGTTTCTATGGTCACCTCCAACACCTTTGAATGCCTCTCTTGTATCTATAGACTCTTGAACCACTGCATCCACACCACACAACTTGTTAGTCATCTCACCATTTTTCTTCATATTTCCCTCTTTTACACTTCTTGACCCTAGGTTGTCTTCTCAATAATTTTTCTCCCCTTTGGAAAATTTTTCCCAATTTGTCTTATTTTTCATTCTCCCTGCCCATTTTATAGGCATGTTCACCCTTTTTATTCCTCCTTTCCTTTTTCCTGCCCCTTGGGCGAGCCCACCCTTAGAACAGGCAAGCTCGCTTGAACAGGCGAGCCCGCCCTTTTAGCAGGTGGTTCTGCCCACCTCTCTGATGGGTGGGTCTACCTAGTGGATAGGCGAGCCCATCGGCCTGTCGTAACGGGTGGTCACACCCTAGGGATGGGTGTAATCACCCATCTGATGGGCGAAATTGCCCCTTCTACCCCCTGGTTTTGGTGGATTTTCCCAATTCCAGGGCAAGTCCATCTTTTCTTGATCCCCTCCTGCCCTTTTCAGGCACTTTTTGAAAATTTTCTAGGAAAATTTACCCACTAATTGGGAAAATCCACCCCCCTTTTCCATTGCCTCTAAATAGGTGATTCTGCCTTCCTAATGAGCGAAATTAAAAATTTTCCACCTACCCATTTCACTAATCTACCCCAATCCCAAAACCCATGTTTTGAAATTATATAAAAATTCAAAAATACATCAAAAATTGCTTAAAACCACAAAGTGGGGTTTTGGAACTAACTTGGCATGAAACTGCACACTCATGGAAGAACCATCGTATCTTGTCCCACGTGGATGATGCCATCATCATACTCCTTGGCCATCATCGTATCCTTCTTCTCCTCTTCTCTCTCTCTCACTCAATTTCCAAGTGTGCAAATGGTGAATAGTAATTTCTAAAATTACTACATATAACATTTCTCTCCTCTTTTTAACTTTTTTAAGTTAAGGGTATTTTTACCCTTTATTTAACCTCTTTTTAATTCAACTAATCCTCTAACTTCCGCAGGCTGCCATTTGCACACCATGTCTTCATTTGCGGGCCCCTTTTTCTTCCCTAACTGCCCTCTTGAGGGGGCATATCCTACCAATTTTCTTCATTCCTTCGTCATAGTCATTTTCTAGTAATATCAGGGCATCTCCCTTCATTTCCCACCATTTGGGTAGCTAACACAACCCCTCCCATGCTGGGGCATCATGTTCTAGCCATTTCCTCTATAGAATCATCTGTATTTTAATTTTCTTTGAAACACTGTTATTCTAACAATATTTCGAAGAGGGGAAAAATGTAGGCATCCAAATTTGACCACTCCCATATGGTCAAATTCATCCCCTTCATTTGTCTATTTCATCAATATTAATTAAATGACTTATTTAGTTAATGTTTCACCTTTTTCCTAAGGTTCTTAAAGTATTTGATTTAATAATTAAATACTTTATCTTTCATCCCTTCTCTAAATTAAATAAATATATCAATTTATTTAATTTAGTCATTTAGTCTGTTCAATTTAAATCAATTTTAAATTCCCTCTTTTCTCTCTCCTTGTCACACCCTGCATAATCCTCTTCTAATCTGGATTAGTTTAATTAATCCATGATTAAGATATGCACATTTTTAATTAGGATTAATGTCACATCCTTCGTGTTTTTCCACTTGATTTTAATCCTTCATTAGTCTTCCTAATCACTTGATTGCACAACCTTAATCTAATCTTCATGCCATTTTTGGTATTCCTTCCAATTAAACATATCATAAGTACTTTCCTTATTCAACTTAGACAACCTCTTCCCCATGTGAATTAAAAAATTCATATTTATCCTTCCAAAGTTATCCTCTTCCCCATGAAGGTTATTGGGAAACTCCAAAACCTCTCATGTGTCCTATCACCCACGTGGGGACAAGGATCTCCTTTATGAGGACCTTGTCTTATCTCCAAGGTACTTCCAATCATGTCAAATTAAAAATTCACATTTATTACTCCAACATTTCTCTCTTCCCCATGATGATTAGTGAGGAATTCTAAAATTTCTCACATGTCAACATCCTTCCACATGGGGACAAGAACTTCCTTTTTGAGGAAATCTTCCTCTAATCCCAAGGTACTTGCAAGTACCTCCACCTCACATGTCCTCTTTCCACCTCACATGTCCTTTTTCCACCTCATTTGCACATGGCAAGATGTGAGGGATTGTGAGTCCTCAACTCACCATAGCCCTCCATCTTGTCCATGTTGGCTAAATCTTAGCCATTCAAATCTCTAGAGACTTTTCCCTTAAAATAGAGGATTTTATCTCATTTTTTTTATTCATTCATTCATGCATTCACAATTCAACTCTCAAGCACTTGAATTCAAGATCATCATCCATTGTTGCACTTCAAATATTTCATTGTGTACATTTTCACACATCTATCGAAACACCCACATCCATTATTGCATTCTCCATCCAATCTAGATCATTTTGCATATCATTTTAGCTTATTTTCTATCAAGGAGAACACAACTAGTCTACATCAAAGGGCCAACCAAAGGATCAACTTGAGCAAGGTATAATCTTTCCTTTATCTTTCTTTTGTTCAAGTTCAACTAGGCTTATCTTGAGGTGGTGTTTTATGTATTTTTCCTTTTGCATTTTCTTTTATTTTGCATCACTTAGGGTAGGAAATCACATTGCACACACAAAGAATTGCATATGAATCAATGAACAAAATTTTGTCGAATGCTCTATTCTTGCTTGACAGTTAATCACAAAAATTTTTTATGACTTCTGGTATGATCAAATGATGACATGTGGATTGAATCACTGACTAGGGTTGCCATCAATGCCAACAATCTCCCCCTTTGGCATTGATGGAAACACTTAGTGAAAAATGACTAAGTGCCAGATCAGTACCAACATGAATTACACTGCCAACCTTCAAAACTCCAAAAATGCAACTCCCCTTGAGATGATTAAAACATTTTTCACTATCCCATTCTCCCCCTTTGACATCAATGGTGAAGGAAAGAATCTACATGCTAAAAATCAAACAAAAACTTCAAACTACATATGTACAAGCAGGCTTCTACAACTTACACAAACTTGAATATATCTACAAAAAATTTCTTCAACAGGTTCAAACTCGTGTCACAACTCTTTTTGAGACTCTCCAAAATAGTCATGCGACCACACAATAGATAAGATTGCATCTCTACAGACTCAAGGTTCACTGAATCACTGACTGCCAAAGCATCTTGTGCTTCCTTCAATGCACTCAACATTGTTTCCATCTTCAGACCAATTAGGCCTCTAA
Source organism: Sequoia sempervirens (assembly GCA_007258455.2). Lineage (NCBI taxonomy): Eukaryota > Viridiplantae > Streptophyta > Pinopsida > Cupressales > Cupressaceae > Sequoia > Sequoia sempervirens. The sequence goes on from VDFB02070457.1 coordinate 88,988, forward strand.
GCTCACATGCTCTTTCCACAATTCTATCATTATCATGCTTCAAACTCTTTATCTTGTCAAGTAGGGATATAACCTAACCTTCTTGCTTTCTAACAGAAACGGTTAAAGGGTCAAAGGCCTCAGAAATATCGACTATCTGTTTCTCATGATCCTTAATCTTCTTCTCATTGTCCTCAATAAATTTAGACAAAGATAAACATGATTTATAGATATTTCCTCCTTCAGATAGTGCACCTTGAATACTCTTCACACAAGTAGCTAATAATGATTTTTCATTAGCAATCATGCACTTTACCCTATTAAACCTTTTATCATTAAACTCCTTTTGTACCTTGTCCTCAGCTGACTTCTCAAGGGACTCAAAATGAGTACTTACAAAATTAATAATCTTCTTCAGTTCATCGAAGGGAGAACCGGATGGATCCTTAACATAAGAAGGCATGATTCTCTCCACGATGCTAGATGTAAGACTCAATAGCTCGCTATCCTCAATTTGAGACTTCAACAATTCTTCCCTAGCTTTCGCCTGAGCAAATGATACAACTTTCAATATTCAGATTGGAGACAAAGTAGCCAAATTAATAGGACCCTCACCCAATTCAAGGTCAAACTCTTTCTGTTGCACTTCTAGAAATTTCTTCATTGCCTTTGCAGTGTCTCTTTCTTCCATAGGAACTTCCTTTACTTCAACCTTATTTTCTTCAAACACTATTTCCTCAAATACAGATTCTTGTTTGTCTTTAGGAATCTCAACTTCTTCAACTATCACAACTTCAAGAGCTTCAATCTCCATAGTAACTTCTATATCATGCACATCAAGAGGAATCTAAGTGTCCTCAACTATATCTCCTTTTCCTCTTCAACCACCCAACCAGATGTAATATCTTCATCATGACCTTCTTTAGAAACAACAGTGATTTTGTTCCTTAACAAAAATTCCTTTAGAATTCTTTCAGTTTCTTTTGCTACCGCTTTAGTCTAACCAATCATAAGCTTGTTTACTCTTGTTTTGCTCTTGAAATCCTTCTTAGCACTATTCAGAATTGACTTCATTTCCTCAATAGACATCATTGGACATAAATCTACAAGAATGTGCTCTCTCAACTACTCATCTTCAGTTCTTGCGTTCACTTTCCTCATTTCCAAAATTTCATACAAACCTTTAGGCAACTGGGACATGAGAGTCATATTGAAATTATTCAAATACTTTATTGTTGCTTCTTCTATAATTCTTTGACCAACATCATCAAAGGTATCATACCATTCACATAGTGGCTTAAGATTACCAACCTTAACTATGCCTCTCTCAACTTCCTTTATAGAAATACCTGGTTTGTTAGTTTTCATCTTCTTCTTTTCTTTCTCTTCTTCACCAGAAGGCTTGTCCTTAGAGACTATTGTTGCCTTTGTGCCCTTTTTCTTGACTTCTCTTATCTCTTCATTAGATTCAATCTCTCCATCTTCTGAAACAACATAAACTCTTTTTATTTTATCCTTCTTCCTCTTTCCTTCTCTGTTGAATGTCTTCATTTAAGCTTTCACGGGGCTTGATTTCACTATAGAACCGGATAAGGGTACAAAGCTCCTTGTTGATCTAGATCAGGTAGAGGATGTTGTCGAACTAGTAGATTTAGTTCTAGTAGGCTCTTGTACAACTTGTTCTCTTTTTCTTCTGGGTTCTCTCACAACTTCTGCAGATATACCTATGCTCTCTGCAAAGGCTTCCACTTCTTTTCTTACTCTCTAAACTATCATAGGTTTCTTCAACGACTCATGTACTTGCATATCCTTTTCTTAATAAGTCCCAAACTTCTCTTCAATTGGATCCTAAGGTTTATTCAATAGATGTTGTACATAGATTTCCAAGACGTTCTCCTCAACTTCATAGCCCATTGGCATAATCCAAATTGTTCTAGGATCTACAACTTCCATCAAGCATTGATCAATATCAACCATGAATCAAATTGTATCCTTATACTTCTCAATAATAGAAGTAGGAATTCTTTCCCTGGCTTGCATTTCATTCTGAAAGTTCTTGAAATAACCCTAGATTGCAGTTTTCCTTGCTTTACTATCACCAACTTTGTGCAAGATATCTCTAATTTGAATAGCTACCAGTTTATTACCTTGCCATTGAACTTTTCCAAATCTTGAAACTTCATTCATGAAGTAAAAGAACAAACACAACATCAGATTACCATACTTAAAGGAATTCTTCTTATCTTTCTTGATCTTACCAAGATTCTCCATTAATTGGCTTCTGAGTAATTCACATAGATCATACTCTACATTCTCCTTCACCATCTAATATGCTGCATAAATAGTTGTACTAGATACAAAATTTTCCCAGCTAGAATGATATATCTTGTAACCAATGACCATATATGCAAATTTGACATCCACTTCAATGATATCATCAATTTTCATAACTCTTTTATCAAACATTGAACCAGTTGCATCAGTAATTGTCTGATTCTTCATGGACTTCAAGATCGGCAACCCACTGGAGGAATTTAAACCTGTAACAGTGCTTATGGCTTCTTTTTTAATATTAAAAGGTTGACTCAACCACATAAATTCAGCATGAACTCAACTCAAAATATACTGAACCCACTCTTTTTCTTCAAACATGAGAAATTTTACAATCTGTGTGAATTTATTCTCCTCTAGGGTTTTAAACTTGGGCTTTACCTTGAAATATTTTATAACTATATGATTTGAGTACAAATTCAACAACTGTGAGCTCCCTAACTCAATATTTGCATGAATGTATGCCCTAATGTATTCATTATGCAAGACATCATATGAAACAAATGAAAATGCACCTAGGGGCATAGTCTCAATAGATTTGAAAGGATGCCACTTAAATTTCAAATGGGGTCTATCCTTGATGTCAACTACCAATGGAGCGGCCATTTCCAAAAATTCACAAGTTCACAAGTTTTCCTGATAAATACCTTTTCATCGGATTAGGGTTTGATCATCGAATCTCCTTCACACTTGAATCTTCACCAAACTTTGCCAAATTTTGCTTCACAACTCTCCAAACTTCTTCTTATCAAAGTGAAAAGTGACAAATGAAGGATACAAATGACCTTTTATCATTCACACAACTAAGTTTTTGTCGCAATAAATTCTTTTTCCCTAACTTATCTGAATACCCTATTTCCATACTCTATGAGGGATAACTCTTTTGTGGACCTTCAATTCTACATAAGTACTCTCTCCAACTATTTCAACAGCATCTATAGATCATCAATGCAATCACTACATTCATCCATATCCCGGTACCAACTACTAGCAAGGGGTTTGAAGAATTTTCTTGAGAACTCCCCCTAGGCCAGAGGCCTTAATCTAATTCCCGAAGGAATTACCAGAAGAATTTCCAGACCCTGATTCTGGTGTTGACTCATTTCTTGTAATAGAGGGACTCTTCTTAACCCATATCTTCATTTTCTTCCTGATCTCATCTGCAGTAAAATTTCCTTTTCCCTTTTCATCCTTCTACATGTTTTTCCCTTGATTTACTAGACTCTTTCTATTCCTTTAAAATCTAGCAATGTGACCAGATTTGTTGCAATTGTAGCACATCACATTTTTCTATCCAGACTAGTTGTTCCATTTATTTTCTCTTGATCTGCATTGGTTAGCAATGTGGTCAAATCTATTACATGTATAACATTTGACATCTCTATAAAAGTTGTTCATCATATTTTTGCATTCATTTGACTTATGACCATACTTATTGCAATTGAAACACTGACCGAATAATGATGGACCACTTGGATTCATTCTACTTCTACATTGAGTAGCCATATGACCAAATTTATTGCAAACAAAATAGTAACCATTGAATCTTTGAGTATTAGGTTGTCTTATTGGATACCTTCAAGCTTTGTTCATCTAATTTCCTTGCCTAAATCTCCTTTGTCCAAATCCATAACTTTTTCCTTCCTCATATCCAAGACCTTGCTTATTAGTACTTTGAATTTTAATCAGTTCATCAAGCTTGGATGAGCTAATCTTTAACTTCTCCTTGAATTCATTTGCAGTAGCAAGTTCATCTCTGAGATTAGCAATTTTCTTTTCAAGCTATTCTTCATTATTTCTGGATTGTTCCAATTCAAGCTCCAACTGATTAAATCCATCAGTAATTCAACTGCATTCTTTAGATTTTTCTTTCAAGGACTGAGGAAGCTTCTCTTCATTCTTCTTTTTGTCTTCAATTTCCTTTGTCATCCTCATCATAATAGACTCCATCTCATGCTTTAGAACAACATTGTCTTTGGTAAGATTTTCACACTCCTTTGTCTTTTCCTTCAAGACTTGGCTCAGTTGTTCATCTTCAATGCTCTTACTCTCTTTTAGCTTTACCTGATCATAGAGTTCCATTCTCTTCTCCCTAGATTTATTGATTTTATCTTTCAATGACTCAATGAATTTCTCAGCATTAATGAGATTTTCTTGCAATTCCTAGACTTCAGATTTGGATTGATCAAAATCATCTAGGGCCACCAAAATTTGATGTTGAAGACTGCTTGAATCCATTAAAAAAATTTCCCAAATCTTCCTCAAGCTTTTGAACTTCTTCCAAGGAACGAGGCTTTGATACCAATTGTTGGAATCAAGGAAAATTGAGAGGGGAGGTGAATCAGTGTTCTATAAATTTTAACTTTATTAATATGATCTTCAAAGCACTTATAACATTCAACCAAGAGAAATATGCATGAACATAAAACAAACAACCACAACACCATAACACAAGGATTTTTTACATGGAAACCCTGTTAGGGGAAAAAAACACGGTGGGGATCAATCCACAATATGATCTGAGTATACTCAAAAAGATGTTTACAAAAATGGGAATGCACTTGCATTTAGGCACACTGCCTAGAGTTCATTGCTAAAAAATAGAAAGGATTACTACCTTAAAATCAATGTCAAAAGACAACTAGAGTGGTGAACTATGAAGTAGCATTTACAAATGCCTAAGAATAGTTCCGGTTAAGCTCGTCAATCAAATTCTTGACCTTCTATCTGATTATGCTCTTCTATTTTGTTCTACTTCAACTCACATCACAAAATCCTTTTATGCACAAGTGAAACTATGCATAATCACTCAACAATCCTTCAAAATTTCTCATCACACAACAACACACTTCGTACATATATCAAAATGATATAATCTATCACTTATATATATCTGCTACTAAGGATTTAATTGCTACATGTCAACTTCAACAAAATAGAAAATATTTACAAATTGTCAGCTCAATCCATAATTAATTTTCAATGTGCACCCGCCAAAGTGGTCCACAACCTAGTGAGGACCCAAATCAATGTGCTCAAACAAAAAAACACTTAAAAAATTACTCCTCAAATATCCGCAATGACTACATTCACTTAGTCAGCCTTCTTGCACTAATAAACAAAAAATTGATCAACTAGATTTCTAACTTGCACACGGATCAATACAAGGCTCTAAGATTCAAGGATAACACAAATTATGCACCAAACTATCTTTCCTAAGATCCAAAACTCAAAAAGATAACAAATAATTGCATATGAATCAATGAACACAATTATGTCGGATACTCTGTTCTTTCTTGACAATTAATCACAAAACTTTGATCTGACTTCCAATATGATCAAATGATGACGTGTAGATTGAATCACTGACTAGGGTTCCATCAATGACAACACTAGATGCCATGTGCAGTGTCTCTTTCCAACATTTAATTTGATCATAAGTCAACTTGTTGTTGGAAAAACAAGGATAAACAATTGAGAGGGGGGGCTGAATCAATTGTCACAAAATATTTAAACTTTTCAAACTTTACTTAACTTAATCTTAGATTTGATGAATGAACAATAAACCATGAACAATCAACACATTAGAAGCATAGAGAACACCAAGATTTTTATGTGGAAACCTTGTTAGGGGAAAAACCATGGTGGATGTTAGTCCACAATATTATACCCTGTTAAAAGTATAATGAAAAATAATGGGAATGAACATGCATTCAGGCACACTACCTAGAGCTCACTTCCCAAGGAAGAGAAATACAAATTAGATTTGCATGGTATGAGCTAAGAAAATAGCTTCTACACCAGCCTGATTACAATTCCAGTTAAGCATAGAAAACCTTCTTCACACTTTTCTCAAACTTCTTCACACTTTGCTCTGCAATAGATTGAATAAATCAATGTTCGCACACTTTCTATTTCTATGGCTTTCCTTCATACCACACATGCACTAACTTCACTCGAACAAACACTCTTATATATTTTCAACATGAAATTACATCAACTTTGTTGACCAAAAGTATAAAACAAGTTTACAATGTCAGCCCAAATTTACAAATAAATTTTTAATGTGAATCATACATCATTGGCTAATATTATGATGTGACCCAAAAAAAAATCCTCGAGCATGCCAAACATTCAAATTTTAATCTTCAAGGATCTACAACACGATACAACCATCATGTTGGCCAAAAACATGAAAACCTGAACACTCACAAGAAAAATATTTGACCACAAGCACACAGATCAACACAGACATATAACAAAGATAGAGAATGATCTAGAAGCATCCACAAACAACAATAACTAACTAAGAAGCAGCCGCAATAACAAAAATTACCAGAATCACATAAACTTCAATCAGAAACCACTAAAATACTATTAGAACACAATTGTTCATAGCATGATCAAATATTCACATGGACCTCTGAAACTTCCAGTAGATTAACTAGATAATCTCATCAATAAACCCTTTAGACCAGAACAATTGATCTTCAACATACAAAACAAAACACCTTCATGACCTTCACTATTCCACTAGCAACCTGCAACTCTTCCTTTTAACAATTTCCTCAATAGCCTCGACATATACAACCTTCACTGCAACAATGCTAATAGTCTTGACATCAATGACAACCACATATCAGTAACACAACCACAACATCCAACATCCAACAATCTCCCCCTTTGGCATTGATAGAAACACATGAAGTGAAAAATACCATCAACATAACTACACTTACTCCCCCTTAGGTTCTGACTCTTTTCCTCAATTGCTCTTCTCCCCATAAAAATATTTTTCACATTTTTCTTCTCCCCCTTTGACATTAATGGCAAATATAAGCATTAACTTCCCACATACAAGCTCTAAACCACATATCTGCACATATTACTACTCCCCCTAAGTAGCAGCCATAGAAACATCAATCCAGATTAGGAAATATCTATGAAGCACATGGATTGATGCAAATAAATGCATCTTTATTTCATATTAGGAGGGGTAATTACCCCTAACATCCCTATGAGATACTCAAACGTATCATTTGGCAATGGCTTGGTGAAAATTTTTGCAATTTTTTCTTTGGTAGGCACATACTCCAATCTGACTTCTTTCTCATTCACTTTCTCCCTCAAGAAGTGAAATTTGATTGATATATGCTTAGTCTTAGAGTGTAGCACCAGATTCTTCGATATGTTTATTACACTTGAGTTGTCACAGAATATGGTAGTAGGTTTAGCATATACTCCTTTGATATCTTTCAGCATCTGTTTCATCCACATCACTTGAGTGCAGTTATTTACAACAACAATATACTCTACCTCAGCAGTAGATAGATAAATGGAATTATGCTTCTTACTCAACCATGACACTAGCTTCTTTTGTAGGAAGAAGGCACCACCACTAGTACTCTTCCTGTCATCTACATCTCCTTCCCAATCTACATTAGTATATGCATTCAAAGTAATATCATCATCCTTTGGATACCAAAGCCAAAAGTCAACTGTCCCTTTTAGATATCTAAGGATTCTCTTTACAACAATCACATGAGATTATTTTGGATCAGCTTGAAATCTAGGAACCATACATACAACATTCATAATGTTTGGTTTGGCCTGAGTCAAATAGAGCAATCAACCAATCATTGACCTATATCATGTTTTATTTTCCTTAGGAGAATCATCATTCTATGTTAACTTGCATTTGGTTACCATTGGAGTACCAACAGAATTTGAGTCATCCATGCAAAACTTCTTCAACAACTCTCTCACATATTTAGACTAGATATGAAAATTCCATTAACTTGCAATCCCATAAAGAACTCCATCTCTCCAATCATACTCATTTCAATTTCACTCTTCATTTCATTAGCAAACTTCATACATAGATTATCATCTCCTCCAAAAATAATGTCATCAACAAAGACTTCAATAATCAATTCTTTATCATAATCCAACTTGAAATACAAGTTGTTAGCAGTACCTCTATTGAATCCAAGTTTTAGTAAATATTTATCCATTCTAGCATACCAAGCTCTGGGGGCTTGCTTGAGTCCATACAAATATTTCTTCAATCAACAAACCATGTCTTCCTTATTAGTTAGTTGGAATCCATCTGGTTGTTCAACATATACTTATTCTTCTAGCTCACCATTCAAAAAAGATGACTTTACATCCATTTGATAGAATTTATAGTTCTTATATGCAGCATAAGCAAGAAATAGTCTAACAGCTTCAATTCTAGCAACAAGGGAAAATGTTTCTTCAAAATCAATACTTTCCATTTGAGAATACCCTTTACATACCAATCTTGCTTAATTATGAGCCACTTAACCTTGTTCATTCAGCTTATTCCAAAAGACCCATTTAGTACCAATCACATTTTTATTTTTAGGTCTGGGAACAAGTATCCATGTATCATTCTTTTCAATCTGCATCAACTCTTGCTTCATAGATTCCATCTAGTGTTCATCATTGCAAGCTTCATTGACATCTTTAGGCTCAATCTTGGATCAAGCAATACTCTTATGCAATCTGTCATCTAGTTTGCAAACCTTTATGCTTATCTCCTATAATTTTATTTTTAGAATGATTTAACTTTACATACCTAAGAATTTTAGGATTCTCCCAAACTTCTAGTTCTTTTGTTCCTTCTTCTACACTTGCATTTGTCTCTCCTTCCTAATTTTCTTGATTTACTGGAATAAATTGAAATTGTTTTACCAGAACATATGGAACAATTTGAAGTTGATTCTATGTCTAAGCATTTTTCCTTTTGTTTGTATTGTCTTCCTAGTCATCTGAATCATATCCATAGTATCTAGATGATCTAGTAGAGTCCTCATCAACTCTAACATTTTCACTTTCAACCATTTTTCTCAATCTTTTGTTATAGCACTGGTAGGTCTTGATTTTAGTAGAGTAACCTAGAAATATTCCTTCATCGCTTCTTGCATCAAACTTTCCTATGTCCTCATCTCTCTTAATATGGCACTTGCTTCCAAATATCTTGAAATATTTAACAATAGGCTTATAACCAAACCATAGTTCAAAAGGAGCCTTACCAGTATTACCATTGACATTTACCCAGTTTAAAGTGTACACAACAGTGCTTACAACTTCACTCCAATAGATGTGAGGCACATTTCCTTCTATCATCATTGTTCCAGCAACATCCATAATTGTTTTGTTCTTCCTCTCTGCAACTCCATTTTGTTGAGGGGTTCGAGGAGTAGATAATTGTATTATGATTCCATTCTATTGATAAAAGAATTAAACTACCTAGAGGTGAACTCACCACCTCTATCTAACCTTAACATTTTATTTTTAGACCTTTCTTATTTTTTTCCATAGCTTTAAAACTTTTTAACTTCTCCAATGCTTCACTTTTTTCTCTTAAGAAAGAAACCCATATCATCCAAGAGTAGTCATCAATAAGCAGCATAAAGTACTTTTCTCCATGAATACTTCTGACTTTAGATGGAACACATAGATCAATATGCACCAGCTCTAGTAATCCATTTGAATGATGTTGTTTGCTCTAAAAAGAGACTCTAGTTTGTTTTCCCATCTAACATTCCTTGCAAATTATGTTAGCAAGCTTCACTAGCTTAGGTAGATCTCTAACTGCTTGGGTGGAATTTACTTTGACAATGTTATCAAAATTCACATGACACAGCCTCCTATGCTATAACCAACTTTCATCTACTTGAGCAATTAAACAACTTTCACTGGCAGCATTCAAGTGAAAAATATTACCTTTTGTCTTTTTACTTGCAGCAATTACATTACCAAAACTTCCAAGTATCTTGCATCTTCCACCTTTGAACTAAAGATCATAACCCTTGTCCACCATTTTTCCAACACTCAGTAGGTTTTGCTTCAAACCTTCAACATAAAGGACATCATCAATGTTATGCTTACCACCAAGACAAATAGATCCTCTGCCATGAATCACCCCAACATTGTTATCTTTGAATCTTACAACCCCACTATCATACTTCTCTAGACTTACAAATTTTCTTTTGTCACCAATCATATGATGTGAGCATCCACTGTCAATAAACCACTCATCCTTTTCTTCAATTCGGGTTGCAATAGCTTTCTCAACTTTAGCAGATTCAATAGCCACCAGACCATTTTCCTTGATAGCAAGGAACACCCATTCATCTTCATTTCCATTTTCTTTATCAAACTCTTCATCAGTCACTCCTTCAACATAGTAACATTTCTTTTGAAGTCTAGATTTGTTAGGCTTATTCCTAGGAACTCTTTCAAGACACCTTAATACAAAATGACCTATTTTATTGCAAGAGAAACATTTAATAGGAAAAATTCCTTTATAATTACCTTTTCCTTTGCCTTCTTTCTTCACAATCAGTGCTTCCAACTCTTCCACCTCTCTTTCTTCATCTTCAAGTTGTTTCATTTCTTCCTCATACTTGAATGAATTTCTAGAGCACTCTCCCATATCATATCTTTGATTGTTTCTTCTAGATACAATAGCCTTAAATGCAGTTTCAATCTTGGGAATAGATTCACCAAATTCACTCAACTCAAACGTAGCAAGTTTACTAATCAGTGTATTTCTTGACATATTTTTTACTGATATGAATTTTTCAATAGCATGAGCCTTTGCTTTGTAGGAGGGAGGAAGTGATCTGAGAACTTTAGCCACAATTTCTTCCTCTTCCAGGGTACCATCAGCACATCTAATACCCATCACTAGTTCATTTACTCTCTACATAAAAGAAGAAATATTTTCATCTTCACCCATCTTCAAGTTTTCATGCTTTCCTTTCAAACTTTTTAGCTTAGCCATCTACACATGTACATCTCCTTCATACAAAGTTTCTAGCTTCATCCAAATCTCATGAGTTGTCTTCAAACCTAACACATTTGTCATTTCCAAATTTGTCAGTGCACTCAACAAAGCTTCAATAGCCCTGACATTATTCTCAACCTCTTTAATCTCATCAATAGTGGAAGGACCATTCTGAGGAATAACATATGGATTCTTTGTAATCTTCTAGAAGGGTTCACCAATACATCTCAAATGATACTCCATCCTAGCTTTCCATAGTGAGTAGTTTGTTCCATCGAATCTAAGATTGTACTTCTTGTATGATGCCATCTTGGATCACCTAAAGCTTTTAAACTTCTTTAGAGGAACCTGCTCTAATACCAATTGTTGACAAAACAAGGACATACAATTGAGAGGGGGGGTGAATCAATTGTCACCTGGAATATTTAGACTTTTCAAACTTTACTTAACTTAATCTCATATTTGATGAATGAAAAATAAACCATGAATAATCAACACATCAGAAGCATGGAGAACACCAATATTTTTGTGGAAACCCTATTAGTAAAAAAACCACAGTGGATGTTAGTCCACAATATTATACCCTGTTAAAAGTACAATGAAAAATAATGGGAATGCACATGCATTCAGGCACACTACTTAGAGGTCACTACTCAAATACAAGAGGTTTCACTGCCCAAGGAAGATAAATACGGATTAGATCCGTAGGGTATGAATTGAGAAAATAGCTTCTACACAAGCCTAATTACAGATCCAATTAAGCACATAAAATCTTCTTCACACTTCGCTCAAACTTCTTCACAATCTGCTCTGCAATTGAATGAATAAATCAATGTTCACACACTTTCTATTTGTCTAGCTTTCCTTCACACCACACACACACTAACTTCACTCAAAAAAACACTCTTATATATCCACAACATGAAATTACATCAACAAATTCGTCAGCCAAAAGTGTAAAACAAGTTTACAATGTCAACGCAAATTTACAAATAAATTTTTATTGTGAATCATACACCGTCGACTAATATTATGATGCGACCCAAAAAAATACCCTTGAGCACGCCAAACATTAAAATTTTAATCTTCAAGGACCCGTAACACGTTACAACCATCATGTCGGCCAAGAACATGAAAACTCGAACACTTGCAAAAAAAATCTTTGACCACAAGCACACCGATCAACACAAATGTACAACAAAGATAGAGAATGATCTAGAAGCATCCACAAGCAACAAGAACTGATAGAGAAGCATCCGCAACAATAGAAATTACCAAAATCACATAAACTTCAATCAGAAACCACAAAAATACTGTCAGAACACAACTGTTCATAACATGATCAAATCTTCATGTGGACCTCTGGAACTTCCAATAGATGAACTAGATACTCTCAACAATAAACCCTTTAGACCACAATAATTGATATTCAACGTACAAAACAAAATACCTTCATGACCTTCACTGTTCGACTGGAAACCTGCAACTCTTCCTTTTAACAATTTTCTCAATATCCTCGACATATATAGCCTTCACTGCAACAATGCTAATAGTGTTGACATCAATGACAATCATATATCATAAACATAACCACAACATCCAACAGTTACATCCATAGATGTTAAAATTGAAGATGAAGATAAATGTATCTTATTTCTTTGTTCATTGATTGAATCTTGGGAAATGTAATTATTGTCATAAGGAGTGGTAATGTAGAACCAACTATGGACTCCATGATATTTGTACTTTTTAAAGAGGATATGAGAAGTTATATGAATTTTGGATCCCAACATGCCTTGCATGTGTGGGGCAGGCCCAAAGAGAAAGGGCTTAAAGGGGATAATAAGATGGATGATTCTAAAGGACATTCTAAAGCCCTCAAAAAGAGGAGAGTAAAGTGTTGGAATTATGGTAAAAGAGGGCATGTGAAGAAGGAATGTAGGAATAAGAAAAATAATCTTGATTCCTCCATAGAAAACTTCTTTGATGACGATTTTGATACTTTGTTTATTTCAGCTAACACTATTAGTGATGATGCTTGACTTATTGATTTAGGTTTCTATTACCACATGACTCCTCACAAGGAGTGGTTTTCTAATTACAAAGAATATGATGGGGGAGAATTTTTCCTAGGTGACAACAATACAAAGAGGATTGTTGGTAAGGGAAAGGTAAAGTTGTGTTTCAATGATGAGAGGATTAAACCTCTTGATAATGGTTTGCATATTCGAAGACTTACAAAAATTTACTTTCAATGTCCAAGTTAAATGATTCTAGAATGCATGTGGCATTCGATAAGTTTGGTTGCAAGTTGGTAAGAGGGAGTTTGGTGATAGCTAAAGGATCTTAGATAGGGAATTTGATTAGGATAAATTCCTCTAATTTAAGTAACTCTTCCAATGTAACTAACATTGAAAATACATGTATGTTGTAGCACCATAGATTGGATCACATAGGTGAAAAAGGACTTAAGACTATCCTAAACAAAAATTTGGTTGATGGTATTTCTAATTATTTTGTTGGTAAAAAATATTTTTGTGAAAATTGTGTGCTTGGAAAACAAAATAGATCATCATTTTCTAGTGGAACTAATAAGTCAAAGAGAGTATTAGAGATTAGTCATTCAAATATATGTGGACCGATGGATGTTGACTCTTTGGGTAAATCTTGGTATTGTGTCTATTTCATTGATGATGTCATGTCCTCAACTTCTAAATATAGTCACCACTAAGTTATTTAATTAATTCAATATTAAATTGTCCTAAAGTAATATTATGGAAATTTATAATTAATTAATTAATTAATTCTTAAGTGACTATTAAATAAATGTGCTCAAATATTAAATTAGTGACTTTACAATGTCAAAGAATTTAATAAGTGGTGAATTATAAAAGGAAAGTGGAGAAGGGAATTAAGCATCTTGTGAAATTATTATCGAGAATATTTTTGGGAGCATAACTTTCAAGAGACCCAAGGATGAAAACCCTAGAGTGAGTGGATTGGATGGAAACCTAATTCATCTACTGGGTGAATTCATCTCAAAACTCACAATTGAATTTCAGTGGGAAATTTGTGAAGTCTTCTTCGAAGAAAAATTTAAAATACAATGGTTGACTCTATATCAACAAGGGAAATAAGGTACTTTAATGACATTTAATTTACAAAGATATTAATCTGTATGTCTGGAATAATGAATGGTTGTATATTGAATTGAAGGTTTCAAAATAAATTTGAACATAGAAATTTAAAAGAGGCTTGTAGATATATTAATGAATTTAATATTGCAATACCTTGGGTAGAGCATCGACACTATTATGGTAGCAATAGGGTTTATCAAAGAAATACACAAGCACTCAAAGGAAACATTTTATTACAGATCTCAACTCCTTATGATTACATGATCACAAGAAATGGGCCATCACAAATGAAGTCAAAGGGCTTGATTTTGAATTTAAATTAAAATGAAACATAATGATGGGTGTATAAACAATAGCTAGTGTAGCTAAAAGGGGTTCAAAGTCTGAGTTGACATGGAGAAAGTTAGTCATTGACTACAAAGGAAAAGACATATTGATGATTCCAAAATCTAACATGGAAACAAGACAAGGAATGGTTTGCATAAATAAATCATAGGATGGTGACATAACTCTCCTAAAATATTCTAATATTTTGACCATGAGTGTATCACCGACATATTCTCTGCTATAGATAAGTGATCAAAAAATATATGAATGCTTATGTAAAGAAGCCTATGTCAATCGTGCTTGCTCAAACTATACAAGTTATCTTATATTTTCTCAACAATATTTAAAAATAACTTACAGAAAATATATTATGTGAATTAATATGGTCAAGCTTTGTTTAATTTGTAATAAGGAATTATTTCCTAGAAACTTGCATTTATTTTTACTTAGTTATGTCTTGTATATGAGACATTAAATAACTACAATATAAATTTAGTATTTTTTTGTATAATACAAATTATATTGAGGACCCAATAGGAATTTTCAAACACTAGAAATCAAAAATTTACATATAAAGAGGATAAATAGACAACAAAAACCATGCAAATAGTTTGAAAAAATGCCTACACTATCAAACTTGTAGATTGTTCATTTTTATCATAGTGGTAAGGAATCTTCATGAATGCAATGCATAGAACCATAACTACACTATCAATTATTTTGAAGTACCATCCTTTAGAGTTAGAGGGGTCTTTAAAGGACAATAGGTCACTTTATTAGTTGATAGTGGAGCAACTCACCATTTTATTGATGAGGGACTGGTGGTTAAGAGGGGAGTATAGGTTGAGGACTTCCCGGGTTTTAGTGTCATGATAGCTAATGGGTTTAAGATGATTTTTACTAAGAAGGTTTCTCATTTTAGCATATAGTTGGGGATTACATAGTGATAAATGACTTATATGTGGTTGGGATCAAAGATATAGATGTTGTTTTGGGAGTTCAATGGCTACATTCATTGGGTAGATATAGTCAGGAATTTCAAAAGATGGAGTTGGAAATTATAGAAAATAATAGGCCAATGGTGTTGAGGGCTTTGGTGAATGGTGCACCAGAGATAGCGACAAAAAATAGGATGGATAATTTGTTCAGGCATGGTGAGGTTGCATGGTAATTTATAGAAAATGATAGGCCAATAGTGTTGAGGGCTTTGGTGAATGGTGCACCAAAGATCATGACAACAAAGAGGATGGAGACTTTGTTCAGGCATAGTGAGGTTGCATGGGAATTCCAATGTTATATCTCTTCTAAGTGTTCTTCCAGTGAAAACATGCATCATCATTTGGATATTCAACACATTATAGATAAATACATTATTGTGTTTGGAGATATCCCTCTACATAGACCTCTTAATTTGGGGTTCACGCATGTGATTAAGTTGGAGGAGGGTGTCAAACCCGTAATCACCACCTTGTATTATCATCCCAGGAGATTCAAGGAAGAGATTGAAAAATGATACACGATTTACTTGATATGGGACATATTAGACCGAGCTCTAGTCCCTTTACATCTTTAGTGGTCTTAGTGAAGAAAAAGGATGCTATGATGAGGATATTGATGTAGGGGCATTAGGAGCATCATAGCATAAATGTTGTCACCTATTGTTTTTTAGGTTGTTAGGGATTTTTAGGTATAATAAGGTCATTGTAGACAATTTTTTATCATTTTGATCCATTTGGGAAAGATTAAGGTCAAGTTAAAAAAATGTCAAAATTGCCTTAAAAGTTGTCAAGCAACTTTGTAAAAGTTGTCAAGTTGATGTAATGGCTAATTAAAAGATTAGTGGTCAGTTAAAATGGTGGGAATGGTTGGAAATGTATATATTTTGATCCCAAACTAATTTGAGATGGGAGTGAACATTTGAATGAATATTGTGAATCATTTTGGAGCAATTTCTTTGAATATTTGTAACAATTTTGTTCTTTTTCTTGTTATGGATTTGTATGGCCAAGTGGTGATCTGAAACCAATCAATTTAGATACATGCTTTATCTTTCAAGTGGTTTTGGTTTGATATATTTTCATGTTGATTTGTAAAATTTATTAATGTTTTTGCAAAAACTTCCTTGTAAAAGTTATACATGTTTTTGCAAAAAATACCTTGTAAAAGTTATACACGTTTTTACAAAAACTGCCTGGAACTCTACCTAGGGTTTGCAGTTTGAGAAAAAATGCCATCACTTTATTTTCCACCATTGGATCTTTATGAAAAGTGGAGGAAAATTATGTAACTATGTTATCTTCAATCCCACTGAAGTGATTGGATTTATTATATGGTTTTTGAAAGTTATTAATGATAGTTTGTTGCATTGAACTGTAGCACAGTCTTTGAGACATTTATGAAGGGTTTGATTTTTATTTTTTTATTTTTTTGCAAGATAAAATGGAAAGGTATGTTGTTGAGAGTATTAAGGTGTTAAGGAATTGATATAATTCCTATGCTTTGAAGGTTTGGGGTAAGAATCACTAAATGCTCTCTTGACAATCAAGAAGGTAATGAGTGACAATCTAGTAAACCAACAAGGGTATTGTTGATTGACAGAACTTATGTGTTGAATGCATGGTCCAAGAATTGGATGTTGCAGGGTGTTAGTAGGGTATTATACACATGTTCTAAGTAATGTTGAATTTACATTACATTATATGCTCCTCAAGCCAAAGAAAAGGAAAATCTTTATAACTAGTCAATAGTGGGATATGGCTTTCAAACCCTACTATTTTTTCTTATGGATTGAAAATGGACTTGTCCTTGAGACAAGAGTCTTGTGAGATATTTCCTACACTAGTTATGATTTCATGTGTAGAAAAATTAAATAATAATCAAATATTCCTAATGGTAGTGGCTCAAGATTGATGGCCTAGGTTGCATTGATCATAATTGTTCAAGTTGTTAAGAGACCTTGTTGGTGTGTGTTTGAGATTTTAGTATTTCTCTACATCTAATATGTATTGAATACCATTCCTTAAACAAAAAGACCGTAAAAACAAGTACCCTATACCAAATATAGATGAACTTCATGGGGTAGTTTATTTCTCAAATATTGATCTTCATTCAGGGTACCACCAAATCAAAGTTCATGTAGAGGATGTACATAAGACAACATTCATATGCGACTATAGATATTACGAGTTTCTCATTATGCCTTTTGGTCTTACTAATACACTAAAAAATTTACAGTCATGTATGAATCATATATTCAATAAGTAGTTGTGAAAATTTGTATTGGATTTTTTATGGTATTTTGATAAATTTTAAGACATGGGAGGATCACCTCAGGCACATTGATGAGGTGTTAGGCATTATGGAATCACAGTCCCTATTTGTGAAGGCTTAAAAATGTGAATTTGGAACATGAAAAAGATATTATATTTGGGGCATGTGATTGGTTTTGATGGGGTTAAGGTACACCAAGAGAAGATACATGCCATACTTGATTGGCACCATTGAGAAATATTTTAGATTTAAGGTGTTTTCTCAGACTGTGCAACTATTATAGGAGGTTTATCAAGGGTTTTTCACAATTGGAAACATCTCTCACAGATCTCACAAGGGTGCATTCAGATGGTTGGGTGAGTCTCAAAGTACATTTGATAGGCTCAAGAAGGTCATGCGTTCTTTTCCAATGTTAGTGTTGTTATATTTCTATGAACCATTTATATTGGAGTTTGATGCATCAAGTAAAGGGATAGGTGCAGTTCTCATGCAAAATAGACATCCCATAGCCTACAAAAGTAGAAAATTAAGAGATGCAAAATGATTATATTCCATCTATGACAAGAAAATTATTTCCATCATGTATGTGTTGGAAAATTTTAGATAGTACTTGGTGGGTGGAAAGTATGTGGTCAGGACATATCACAATAGTTTGAATTTTTTTCTAGAGCAAAAGGACTTGAATGAACACCAATAAAAATGGGTAAGCAAGATTCAAATGTATGCATTTGATATTAAATATGTTAGAGGGAAAATAAATATTGTGGTAGATACATTATCTAGAAGGCCCACACTTTTCTCTATGTCTAAGATTTTAGCCAATTGGAAGGCTCACCTATTGGTTGAGTATTCAAAGAATAATTTTGCATGCGAGCTCATGGATGCATAGGTTTAGGATGATGTAAGTATAAGGTGATTGATGATGCAATTTATTACAAGGACAAGATATTATTGGTACCTAAATCTAAGTTGAAGAGTAATATTATGAGAGTTGGTCATCATATGCCTCTAACAGGACATCCTAGGTTCTTCAAAATCTATAAGAAGATTCAGGAGAGATTCTCATGGAGGGGTCTCAAGAGTGATATTTTTTGTTATGTTAGAGTGTATGACTTATCAGTAGAACAAGTCACAACATACTTTTCTTGCTAGATTGTTATATCCATTGTTGATTCCAAAGAAAAAGTGGTAGAGTATATCGATGGACTTTATCACGAGTCTTTTGAAATTCTAGAGCAGAGATTGCATATATGTGGTGGTTTATCGATTAACAAAGTATGCACATATTTTTCCTATTTCTTCTGACTATAAGGCGCCATAGGTGGAAAACCTATTCTTTTAGGAAGTATTCAGGCCTCATGGGATTCCAAAAAATATTTTCAATGATAGGGACAACAAATTCATCATTGAATTTTGGCAAGATCTATTCAAAATAACTAGCATTGAGTTGTCTCCAAGTAGCAACTACCAGATCCATAGAAAGATAGTTAGACATATATTTTAAATAAGTGGGTGGAAGGTTATTTGTGAAATTATATAATAGGGTAGTATAAGGCTTGGATCAAATGGATTTATTTAGGAGAGCATTGCTATAATACTACATACCACATGTCGATCGGTATATCACTATTTAAGGTCTTATATGGGTATGATGCTATGTATTTTGTAGACTTAGCCTTTGATGATAGTAGAGTTCCTAAGGCAAGGGAATTGATGCAAGATAGTCAAGACATCTTGAAGGAATTTAAGGAGAATTTGTAGTGTGCTCAAAATTAGAAAATAATATATACAAATAAATATTTAATAAAGATAACTTTTGAGTTAGGTGATATTGTCTTCTTGTTCCTACAACCATAAATGAAATCTGTTTTGAAAAGGAGTGTGGAAATATTAAAGCCTTGGTTCTATATGCCCTACATGATTGTAAGGAGGGTTAGAGAGGTAGCATATGAATTGGAGTTTCCTACAAGTAGAAAAATTCACAATGTGTTTCATGTTTCTTGCCTCAAAAGAGTGATTGGGAAGCATACTAATCCATCTCCAAAGATTACACCATTAGATGAAGAGTGAAAGTTGGTTTTGGTACTTGATGTTATCCTAGATATGAGGGAGCATATGCTAAGAAACAAGGTGATTAAATAATATTTGATTAGGTGGAAATATTTTCTTCATGCGGATGCTACATGGGAAGGAGAGCAAATATTGCAACATCTTGGTTTGTAGTTTCTTGAGGTCAAGCAATGTTGAGAAGGGAGGATTGTAATGTCACTGACTTCCAAATAGTCACCATTAAGTTATTTTAATTAATTAAATATTAAATTATCTTAAAGTAATATTGTGGAAGTTTATATTGAATTAATTAATTAATGCTAAAGTGACTTTATTAAATAAATATGCTCAAATATTAAATAAAGTGATTTTACAATGTCAAAACATTTAATAAGTGGTGAAGTATATAAGGCAAGTAAAGAAGGGAATTAAGAATCTTGTGAAATTATTATCGAGAAGATTTTTGGGAGGAAAATTTTCAAGAGACTTGAGGATGAAAACCCTTGAGCGAGTGGATTAGATGGAAACATGATTCATCTACGAGGTGGATTCATCTCAAAATTCATAGTTTGATTTCAATGGGGAAATTGATGAAGTCTTCTTCAAAGAAAATTTTTAAATACAATGATTGATTCTATAAGAATAAGGGAACTAAGGTACTTTAGTGGTATTTAATTTATACAGATATTAATCAACATGTCCAAAATAATGAATGGTTGTATAAGGGAAGGGACCCATAGTGGAGCACCCTAACTTCATGTTTTTCAAAATCCTATATGGAATTTCAAATCAATCCCAATTTTGTACACTAGTTTATTTGGCAGCTCACCTCCTTAAAAAATTTAATTTTAGAGTCACATCATCAAATATGATGCCACATCAACATGCTTTTTGTTAAGGTATTAAAAAAAAGGCTAAAAAAAAGGTGAGACCCATAATGATGCACTAAGTCATGTTTTATTGGTGCGTCGATGCGGCATCACATGATTTGTTAGTTTGTCTACTTTATGGATAAAAAGTGTTTTGCAATTGGACATTAAGATGCTCCACTATGAGACCCACCGAGGACTACTACTATCCCCACTATTGGAGCCCGCTCCACTATAGGCCCCTCTCCCCTATTGAGTTGAAGGTTTTGAAATAAATGTGAACAAAGATATTTACAAGAGTTTTGTAGATATATTAACTAATTTAATATTGCAATACCTTGGGTAGAGTATTGACACTATTATGGTAGCAACATGGTTTATCAACATAATACACAAGCACTCAAATGAAATGTTTTATTGAAGACCTCAGCTCCTTATGATTGCATGATCACAAGCTACAGGTCATCACAAATGAATTCAAAGAGTTTAGTTTTGAATTGAAATTAAAATTAAATGTAATGGTGGATGTATAAACTATAGCTAGCATAGCTAAAAGGAGCCAAAATTCTGAGTTGATGTGGAGAACCAGTCTCTTGAAAGCTTCTAATATCTTAACTATGAGTGTATTGCTAGCATATTCTCTACTATAGATAAGCCACTTCCAAATATATGAACACTTCTATAAAGGAGTCTCTACCAACCATGCTTGCTCGAACTATACAAGTTAGCTTATATCTTCTATTCAATATTTTAAAATCACTTATGAAAAATATATTATATGAATTAATATGGTAAAGCTTTGTATAATCTATGATAAGGAATGATTGCTTGGAAACTTGCATCTATTTTTACTTAGTTCAACCCTATATATGAAATAATTAAATAACTATAGTATGAATTCAATATTTTTATGTATACTCCAAATTGTATTGAGGACTCAATGGGAATTTGCAAACACTGGAAATAAAAAATATGCATACAAAGAGGATAAACTCTTCTAGACAACAAAAATCATGCAAATAGGTATTCTCAAACTTGCAAATCGTTAATTTTTTTATTAGAGTGATAAGGAATCTTATAGATGATGTCTCAAAATACACAAAAAAAATTTATGCATTTAAAAATAAAAATCACTAAGTTTAAGGAATTTAAGGCCTTATTTGAAAATAAAATAGAGTATAAGCTAAAATTGTTGAGGTTTGATAATGGGGATGGATATTGTTCCAGATAATTTGATGAATTTTGTAAGAATTTAGGAATTTTTCGACAAAAGACAACTCCTTATACTACCCAACAAAGTGGGGTAGCAAAAAAAATGAATCAAACCTTAATGGAAAGAGCTAGGAGTATGTTAAGTAATGCTAAGATTAATAATTTTTTTTGGACAAAAGTAGTTGGTATTGCTTGTTATTTAATTAATAGATCTCCTTGTTCAACTCTTGTTGATAAAACTCTTTTCGAAGTGTGGATAGGTATAAATCCTTTTGTTTCACACTTAAGGGTATTTGGTTGTGAGGATTGTGTTCATGTGCCTCAAGAGAAGTGATATAAATTGGATCCAAAAGTACAAAATTGCATCTTTGTTGGTTATGGTGAGAATATAAAAAGTTATAAGATTTTGAATCCTCTAACCCATAAAATAATCTTGTCTAAATATGTGATTTTTTAGGGAATTTAAAGCTTACTCGGGGGAAGAACCAAAGGAGAAAGATAAGACAAATACAATGCATTTTGAAACAAATATTGAGAAGCTAGAATGTGCACATGTGGAAGAATAGTTAGATGGATTTGAGGATCGAGAAGAAGAAGAGGGTTTAGATAGTTCAAAGGATGTGCAGAATGAGCACACAAAGGAAAAATAGGTAGAACCCATTACTCCTACCATGAGGAGGTCCACAAGGCAACAAAATCTAGTTAACAGGTATAGCCCATCAAATTACCATTGTGTATTTTCTTTGTTGAGTATTGATGATGATTCTAGATATTTTAGGGAGGCTCTCTCTTAGGAGGAAAGTGAATCTTGGTTGTAGGCCATGCAAGAGGATATGGTGGTTTTGGATATTTTGGACACATGGGATCTTGTTAGTTTTCCCAAAGTAAGGAATCCCATGGGCTGCAAGTGGGTATTTAAAAATTAATTTGGTGCAAATGGTTAGTTAGAGCGGTACAATTCCCAATTAGTGGCTAAGGGCCACTCCTAGAGATGGAGTTAATTTTGATGAAATTTTCTCTGTTGTTGCAAAATTAATTTCTACTAGATTCTTATTATCTATTGTTGTTTCCTATGATTTTGAGATAAAGAAAATGGATTTGAAAAATGCTTTCTTGCTTAAGGATCTTGAGGATGAAATTTATATGTGATAGCCTGATAGTTTTATTGTGAAAGGAAAAGAACAATTGGTTTGCATGTTGAAGAGATATTTATATGGTTTAAAATAATCACCCAAGATGTGGTACCATAAGTTTGATACTTTTTTATTGAAGTTGGGTTTCTTAAGAGTGAGGAGGATCATTATTTTTATATTATGGTTATTGATGATCATATTCTAATTATTGTCTTGTATGCCGATGATATATAATTCATGGGTAATAGTAAGGTGATGATTAGGAAGCTTAAGACGTAGCTCTCTGAAAAATTTGATATGTGTTATCCTCAAATTTCAATTTCTCAATTTGTGGGATAACCCCTAGGAAACTTTTCTATTTTGTAGCCCATGTCCTCTAAGTACACATATCAAGGAAAATTTTAATTGCTCTCGTGCATAGTTTGACCCCTCAAAAATTTGGAAAAGTTAGATTGATGTAGAAAAGGGTGACCCCAAACCACTTAAACCATGAAAACACAATTTGATCCTAAAAGGTCTCTCAAAACACCAATTAGACTCTCTAGTGCACAAGGCACCCAATGGTTCAAACACACTCTAATATTGTTTAATATTTTCCCAAAATCCATGAGGAATCTAACAAGATTAAATTAACCAAAAAAACATGATTAAATCACCTTTTTAATTCTAAAGTACTTTTGGTTACAACTTCACCTTCTCAAGCCACCATTCACCTACTAGGGCTTCAAGACCAGTTTTTAGACCTTTTCTCACAACCACCCACTAAAATCCTTCAAACCTTTACACACTCAGGGACCCATTAGCCTAGCACAAAACATACCTCAAATCCACCATAGGGTTCTTCAGACCTTCAACACTCAAAATGACTATTTAGGCTGAAACGAGCTCTAATTAGCCCTCTTTTGCAAAGGAAATTATCCTTAAACTTACCAAAAACTCTAAAAACCTCCAAAAAGTCTTCAAAATTCTTTCAAAACATAGGATTTTCCAACTTTTAGGTCTTCATTCGCTCACTAAGACCCATTTCTCTTAAACCCTCATTTCTCACAACTTAGACTAGGGCTTATTGATTTACCCATAGACTAGGGCTTATTGATTTACCCATACCCTCACCACTCACCAACCTAAAACCACTTCAATCCCTCTTAATTTTACCTATACATACTCAAAATAACATTACATCATATTTCCCTCATGTTTAACACACACTTCCTTTGTAAATCAACTCATTTTCCCTTATTTTCACCTTCCTTCACCTAGGGTTTCAAATTTTCCCACTCCTTAGGCTCTTCTCAATCACTCAAACCTTCAATTCATCCTAAAATACACTTTTTTCTCACTACTCTCAGGGGTTTCTACCCATTTCTAAACCACTGTCCTCTTTTTTCTCACTTTAGCCTTGTTTCAAAGGCACCAAAACTGATTTTTGACATGGGGCAGTGTGGAGAATCATTTAAAACCATTCAACAGACCTTATTATAGAATCCTACACCTATCTCTACATCTACCATGCCATTTCCACCAAGGAACAAGAAACACATAAAGGTGGAAAGGCCTTTTACAACATTTTAGGCCTCAAGCCCAACACCCCTATTTTCAAACTAGCCTTAAATAACAACCACCAAATTGCTTCAAAATACAATCCTATTCCACAAGAACCAATTCAAAATAATGGTAAGATAGACCTTCAATAGGTCCCAATCATCCTAACACAAAACCCTATTGTACGAACCGTACACAGGCTGATTATGGAAGAAAACTCAGAAAATAATTGAAAATAGGGCTTTTTTTAATTAATTTTCTCCTTCAAAATTGCAATAACAACCCCTGCTCGATCCTTGAAGAGGCCTTAAATACATGATCCAATCCAAAATACTCCTGAAACACCTATAGCTGACCACTAAAGTACCTTGACCCCCCTCAAATTCCATATTTTTGCACTTTATTTTGACAACTATTACATCATAATATAACTTTTTGAATCAAACTAATACTAGCACCCCCAAATACATTGAAAGTGGTCTTATTAGACCTTTATTACCACAAATACCCCAAATTACTCCTAATTCCTAGACCTTCATATTGACCAACCTTGACAAAGTGAATCTTTACAAACACATGTTTTAGGTGCTCCTACACTATACACCCTAACTTAAGAATTCTTCCAAGTCACTTGGAATCCTTTATGCTTTGAACCTACAACAAAACTTGTTTCTACAACCTCTGATGCTCCTACTTTCCCTTGCATTTTCTTCATTTTGACCTTGGGCTTAGATTTTTCCTTGTTGAACAACCTTTTGCTTGTATTATTTCCTTGATTTTGTATCTTCATGCTCAGACTTGTACTTACACACCTCATCTAGCTACTCTTAACATGCTCAACATGTTTATTCAATACCGCACTATGTCCTTCACCTTTCATCTTAACCTTGGGTTTGTCTTTCATTAGCAAAATCAGCAATATAAGGAAGCAACATAGGACCCCCTTCACACTTTTCCTTCCAACTCTACTCTTCACAAACTTTCTTAGGTTCCCCATGCTTAGAACCAACTTCACAGTAGCATACATCTACCACACAACCAAATCTGACAACTAAGGACAATCCGCTATCTAATCCATATCATTTTCTTTCTTCTTCATCACAATTGGAGACTTCTTAAACTCTTTTTCTCTAGCCTTCCCTTGGCCAACCACTATTAACTTTTCCACTCTAGTCTCTTTTAGTACTGAGACCTCACTCATTTATTTTTGTTCAATTTCTTCACCATTCAAGGTTATTGCAACTTCTTCACAAACTCATCTTCTATCACTAGCCACTCTTTGGCTCCCTAACTTCTCTTCCACCTTGAATTTCTCTTCACACTCTTCATTTACCATCTCTACACTCAGGTTCACCAATCTTCAAAGCTTTCATCAGACTTTCTATTTCAATTGCCTCTGCAGCTTTTGCCTCATAACTCATTGTATTTGCAATCTTTGTCTCTCCATCACTTGTATCTACCCTTAAGGGACACACCACTGCCCCATTTATGATCTTCTCCCCATCTTAAAACCATTCATGGTCTTTGTAACGTCTGAAAATGAAACAAGCCTTTTGCACAATAGACAACAAAGAAGATTAGATCATTAGAAGCACACATGCATACAATACTAAATCTAACATGCAAATTCATACGTTAAGCAACAAAGAACATGGGAAAGTAAAAACGTAATTAAAACTAGAATGATCTCACCAATCTTCAAACGTATTTCCATGAATTATCTCGATTGCCCTTCTCCATTTGCTTGTATGGTATAATTGCCCTCAGATTTTCAAGTTCGTGCAAGTATAGCCTAAGGTAGTGATTAGAAAAATATCGAAGATTCAAGACAAAAGTGCTCTCCAAAGTTACAAAATTCGCGAGAGAGATTGGAATGAAGAATGACAAATCAATTTATAGAAAATTTATTATTCAAGCGCGGGCCAAGATTGAAAGATTATGGGCCGATTGAGATTAGCCAGTTAGACATGCATTGAGATAAGCGATAGAATTGACCGCAGTGATTGAATGAAATAGAATTAAAGATTAAATAAATGATTTATCTTGGTTCGTATTGAAAGCTTATAAAATATCTTTGCATGACAAAGATAAAGATGATTAAAGCAACTCTGTTGAGCGCCGCACTTAAATTAATTAAATAAGAATATTTAATTCACATGTATCACGTAATTGAGTTAGAAGTGGATGATTGCATGATTAGACGAAGAGATTACTCGAAGACGCCACTCAGACATTAAATCAATAGTTAACTGAACGATTAAAATAGATGTCGAGTTGAGTAAAAGTGAATACTTAGATAACTCACATAATTATCTAAAAATATAGAGAATGTGTTAAAATAGAATTAATGAATTAAATAATTCATTTAATTCAAGAGACTCAATATTGAAGGATAATTAAATAAATAAGATTTATTTAATTAAGTGTGAAAGAGGATTTTAAATGAATAATCAAATAAATAATGATTTTATTTAATTATAGTTGAAATATGATGAAGAATAAATTAAATAATGATTTATTTAATTTGACAAGAAGAATAAAGGTTAATTAGTAGAGATAATTAAATAACAATTTATTTAATTAATGAGATAGAATAAAAGAAGAGTAGAATTAATTAAATGGTAGAGTTATTTTAATTAATAGATGAATTAATAAAAGATGAATTAATTAAATAATTGACATTATTTAATCATGACCATGAAGAATAAGAATTATGAAGAATATAGAAGTCGCAGGCTAATAACCAGATTTCGGTGTCTAGATTTGCCCCTCTTTGATACAATGTCGTTTAGGCGTTGTGTCAAAGAAAATCAATGAAAATATGCCCCAGTCAAGCTCCGGATTAGAACAGGTGAAGGTATGCCCCCTCGGGAAAATTGACAAATTTTTGAAATGTTCAGAAAAATTTGGAAATGCGCCCGATTAGCCCAGTAGATAGGCAGAAATGCAATGCAGTTGATGGAATTGGGTTCGGAAACGGGAGGGATGGGTAGGGGATGATAGAAAATGGAAGTTTACATGACCAGAAGGAAGGAAATGCCACCTAAGTCTAGGTATATATTGGAATTGGGGTGAAAAACTATTCATTTGCACCCACTCAGCTTAGAGATTTGAAAAGTTTGCTCTGACTTTCAGTGAGGATGTCTCCAGTTCCAGCGACCCATCATCGTGCCTACAAGATCAGGACGTTCCAGAGACCAGCCGGCGCGGACCCCCCGGTATGGACCTAAAACTTGCCTTTTGAAAATTTTTAATTTGCGTGTATTTTTAGACATTTATTGCATTTTTTGTTATGCGTGTCATTTTAATTTGCGACGCATCTGTATGCGCGAACGACGCATCTGCATGCGAAAAGCCGCAGTTGCATTTTAACGCCGACCGGTTAGGCTTAGTTGAAAAAATCACCGCATGTGTTTTTTGTGTGATGCATTTGTTTATTGTGATATGCATTTGAAATTTAGCTACGCATGTGTAGTTTATGATACGCATTTGAAATTTTGCAACACATTTGCATGTTTAGCAACGCATTAGAATATTTAGACACGCAATTGTCATTGTGCACCACAAATGTCATTTATAGCACGCATTTGATAATAATGAACCGCATTTGATTAATAATGACGCATTTGTAATTTGTGGACTGCATTTGTATAAAAGCGACGCATGTGTTTAAAAAATGACGCATTTGCAAAATAACGACGCATTTGCATTTTATGCCAAAACACTCATTTTTCACTAGGGTAGATGATTCAGGCTGACCTGAGGCATGTTTTTGTAGGTTGTTCTTGACCCTATCTACACACGTGAGTCGAGACCTACGACGTTTCGATTCAGAGACAGCTTACGGCTAGCCGAGCGACGGACTTTATGGCATTTAGGTTTGTTGCACGTGACCGATATGCCCCAGATTAGGGAAAATCGGGGTCTACTGACAGCACTTTGCGAGCGGTGGCACTCAGAGACGTCTTCCTTCCATCTTTCGACTGGAGAGGCTACAGTGACCTTGGAGGACGTATATAGGATTTTGAGACTGCCTATTAGAGGCACACGGGTAGTCTATGATACCCAGAGGGGTATAGCGGAGATGTGCAGATACTACCCCTACGCTGACGTTAGACAGCTAGGGGTAGATGATTATGAGATCAGATGGCAGGTGTTAGCCCAGAGGTATAGACAGTTAGACTGTCTAGTGGCGACACTGATAGGTGGGATTGTACTGCCTGACCGCCGAGGTCATGGATTTCCTGTGGGATGGGGTGAGATGCTAGTAGGCATGCTAGAGCGCCAAGTTGTATATGCTTGGGGTTTGTGTGTGCTGGGGATGCTATACTTCCATCTTCATGACATTTCCTATAGAGAGGCACAGTCAATGAGCTGCGGTACCACACTCCTGATGGTATGGGCGTGGGAGAACATTGCTATCTTTAGACCACCGGTGACAGTAGATCTAGCTCGTGGAGCGCCATACGCCTTTCAGTATGCAGGAGCCACCACTCAGCACCATGTTGGAGACACGAGCTATTATAGACATGCTATAGACCTGATGCAGGAGTTCACATGGAGACCATACCGAGACTGCGAGGTGTGGTCAGATGAGGGCGAGCATTTGCCATATTGTCGACAGACACAGTATTTAGTGGGACGGACAGTGTCCCATATGCACATCATAGAGCGGCAGTTGCCGGACCGGGTTTTGAGATTAGATGGAGAGGTACAGGATGTGCCTCGGGGTAGAGAAGAGCTTGCTCGGTCCTCACGAGAGGTCCTGTTGTGGGGGCCAGAGGTTCCAGTTGCCACTGCAGAGGCAGATATTGATGGGTTACAGGCACAGGCA
This sequence comes from Sequoia sempervirens, assembly GCA_007258455.2. Classification (NCBI taxonomy): domain Eukaryota; kingdom Viridiplantae; phylum Streptophyta; class Pinopsida; order Cupressales; family Cupressaceae; genus Sequoia; species Sequoia sempervirens. The sequence continues at coordinate 118,489 of VDFB02070457.1, forward strand.
TGGGGATGGAGGGGTGGACCAGCAG